>WOGO01004875.1:0-12904 GCA_015342085.1 Leptinotarsa defecta | reverse complement strand
ATAATTATACTATATCTTGAAAACAAGAGCTAATATATAATTGTTATGGTCACTTTCGGTTTTAACACGTGGAAATACATTAAAATCATCTAATTTCAACCCCGAAACAAAAACTTTGTTGTGTTATTAACGAGTTCGTGTACGGGGGTATACGCCGCTCAAGTTCAAGTCGCATTAAAAACCAAAGTGATATATTCTACATAGTATATTGTGAATTTTCTTTTCCTGTGTGTTCAAAAATATCAATTTGAATGAAATTTAAAAGAAAGATAAGCATTATGTTGAAAATGAGATTCTGAAAAGCCCACTAAATGCACTAGAATTTTTTTCTCTTTTCAAATTATTTCTTTATTAGACTGGTGATAAAATTAGAATTTGTTTTAAAATGTGTTCGAAAACTATATGGACCTCACTTTATGCTCAATAACTGGGGTTGAGTTTTTTTTCAAAACTTTGATGTTATCTTCATGGAGTTGAAATGCTCTCAATAAAAGTTTTTCTATATTGAAGTCACTAACATATATTACATTGTTTAACTATTGAATGTCATTTCAGATTGAGACTCTATATAAGAATGCTCATGCAGCAATTCGTGCAGATCCTGAGCCTGCAAAGAAGGAAGAGAAAGCACCTCCAGCAGCAAGAAAGAGGTGGAACCGCAAGAAGCTTACTTTGGCTGAACGCAAAGACCGTGTTGCACAGAAAAAGAAATCATTTTTGGCCAAGCTTCAAGAACAAGAATCTTGAAACTTTTTGTATAGTTATTGTGTGACAAATAAATTATCACAATAATTTTTCTTATCATTTTTATTGAAGCTATACTAAGAGTAATTTGAATTAGAATAACGGATTTGCAATAACATCTCCATTCAGATACTAATTAAACTGATGAAGTGATAAATTACTTTCAATCATGAAAATGAATTATATATCAGTTGATTTTATATACGACATTCATTCTTTTGATTGTTCTCATCAGTGCTAGTGGTACAATTAATTTTATAATTTTATTAATATGACTCGAAATTTAAATCTTTATCAATTATTAGGCCTTAATATTTGTTTTTCAACTTGGTTGATTAATTTGTTCTCAATTTTTAGATTAAGTTTCATATTCATATTTTTTTTGCTTAAAAATCATGAAAGTGGTCTTTTCCAAGTTGATTGTTGAATTGAGGACATTTAACCATTTTTTCAAATATTTTTCCAAATAAGTTTAAGAGAGCAATTTGACGATAATTTGAAACATTTTTTCGTTCACCTCCTTTGTAAATTGGGTAAGGAATATATTTTTCAGGTAAATTAGGACAATGTAGTTTTCAATACATTGATTATTATTGATAAAAAGGAAGACTAGTGAAACAAGATGGTGAATTTCCTTTTCTCAATGTTATGTTGAAAAAGTCGAAAGATCATATTAATACAAATATTTATATGGAGAAAAGGCATACAATAGATGTAACTACGTCAACAACTATCATGCAGGTGTTGAAAAAAAGCTATAATGAACTGTTTCTATAACAACGAAAATGGTTTTCTCAGTTGCAAGAGATAATGCATATGCAGATTTGTTTGTAAACTCTGCAGTAGAAAGCAAATAGCCATTCAACAACCAAATAAATTTTCAAACCACCAACTCGACAATTTCTTATTCACAAACCGACACCTTTCAAAATCAACGTTTTGTTTGTTAGTATCCACAAACATTCTTAAATAACTTGGCTTGAAATCTTTCAATTTTCATTTCTTTTTTTTATCGTTCAATTTTCAATTGTTGCTTGCATTTTATTTTATTGTAATTTCATTTCAAGGTTTTTTTTGCTTAATATAATTGTTACATTCAGCTATTCATTTCAATTTTATTGATTATTTCAGGGACTTCCAATCATTTTAGACAATGGAAGTCCGAATTGATGAAATTCACCATGAAAAATTCTGAAGCACCTTCAACAAATATAATATACTTCATTATAGTTTAGCCAAGTTAATTTTTGATGCATGAACTAGACTGGAAAATATTTTAGCAAGAGATGATCCATTCGAGAGTCATGTGAAGGGTGGTTATATTTGAATTAATGTTTAAAATATGTTTTTTCCGTTAACATGCTATCGCACCTCTACGAACGAGAACCCTCAGAAGTCGAAACTTATGCGAGCTGACTAACTAGGTCCTACCTTTTAACGTGTGATTCCTAACACGGGTTGGACGTTAGCAAGTGAAAATCGAACGTTCAGCCTGCGGCTTGAACCATCGACTCGCACATCAGCCGATTGACTGGGTGAACAAAGCATCCACGTCGAACCGCCCGGCTACACACCGTAGCCGGATTATATAATTCAAAATATTTAGTTCGTCAGTAATGACGCTTTAAATAAACTGGTCAATAATACTTGTCCATTACAATGAGGATTTAAATTACCGTGCAAAAGGCAAGCCTACATTCAAAGGATTTATAGTTAAGAAATGTTGAATTTCATTTAGGGGATAGAAAATGAATAAAAACTACCCCAAACGTCCCTTTTTTTTGAATATATCTCGAAAGCATAAAAATATACGAAAAAAAGGTCGAAACAAAATATGTAGGCAATACATTTTCTATAAAATCGTTTCTGATCACTTTTGACGTATTTGCAATAGAAACAGAGATATTTGCTTATAATAGCAGGTATTATAAGACATTCACCGAGCAAGCGTAACGAAATAGATCGATGTTATAGGTGAAATATATCATTGTAGTTGGGTGTTTGGTAGAGTGACCACACTTTCCGATTTTCGCACCCAGTGGGCTTGGGTCACAAAATCATTTTTTGAAACTTCTGTCCAAGGGCACCGAAAATTATGATCCAATGCTCATTCGATTCGGAAGACCCCTAGCAACTTTTTGAAAAATTTCGAGAGGCTAAAAAAATTGCAAAACTAAAAATTTAGTAAAAAAAGATGGGTTTGGTTTTTTGCAAATATTTCTGAAAATATTTAAGATATCCGAAATTAAAAAAAAGACTCCCGAAGTGGAAGAAATTTACTGAAAAACAACCTTCTCAAACTCTATCACCAACATTTATAATTTCAATTTAGAAGCGAAAATAGCTCTAAAAGTGGGCAATGCGCGTCCCGTACGCGCTGACCGATATGGACCTTTGAACAATAAAAATTATTTCAACCCATTAAATATCATAATTGAGAAAAACAACTTTACATACCTTCTAGACACTTGAATGAACGAAAATCCATTGAAAAAAATTCTCGTGATTATTTAACTAATTAACTAATTTTTAAATGTTTTAAATTTACATAAAAACCTTGATAATTCTTAAACTAAAATCCTCAAATTTTTTTACTTCTTGAAACTTCTCTTGAAAGCCTTCAAAAAAGATTCCCGTTGAAAAAATATAAAAATTTTGATTTTTCACTTTGTTATTAATAATCAAAGACAGTAAAAAGTGCAAAATTCAATTGAAGCAATGAAAAAATTTTCTTTATATTCAAATTTATTTATATTCTTATTATTGAGAGTTACGTAAAAATGGTTTTTATGCAACTTTTAGATCTATTTGTTTGAAAAATTATCACTAACAAATGTATTGTTTATGAGATATTTGAATTTTTGGGGTGATTTTTATCAGTAATGAATATTATGATTTTTAAAAACAAAATCATTTCTCAAAAGAATTATTGCTCAAAAACGCATTTGTTGATTAACAATTTTTTTGCTACTAAATATGAATATTGAGGAATAATTTTTTTAAATTATAATTTCTATTTTTTTATATTCTGAAAAAAAACTGTTGTGTTTTTTATTCATCTTTATTTAATGAACAATTTGTTTTGGACAAATTAATTTTTACAATGTATACTTTTTTATTGATACCAAAAAAACAAACAATAATTTGTAACTTCTTGTGACACATGGTTTTTGTGTAAAAAAATACGGAATTTTTTTACACAAAAAGAACGAAAAATGTCAATAATTAAATAACAGGGGATTATACTTTTTGGATCTACTCATCTTTGTATAGAGTTAATTTTTTGAAATTGATTGCATTCTTCGTTTTTTGTTTTGAAAGATTCCTCACATTTTTTTGTATCAAGGTGGAGTAGTAGAATGCCAAAAATTTCAATAATTTTTAACCAAATGCCTCAATTTTACTTTTTAATATTTTTTAGGTGAAGAAGAATGTTTAGTACTAAAAATCGTTATAATCAAGGACCCTTTCTTCTTCAGAATCCTCATGAGATTCAGCGTTATTCAAAATATCATTAATAATCGCCACTACTGCTTCTGTTGATTTTCTACATATTGTATGAAGTCATCATCAAGGTCTGACGTATCTTGGTCCCGTACATTGTCATTTGAATTTTGAACTTGTGATGTAGAATTTTCATCTGCCAAAGAATCACCTAATAAATCATCTTTTTCGCCAACACTACTAATTAAAACTTGTTTTGTGTTATTACAAGTAATTCCACTGCAATTGGTATGACAGCTGCAGAACATCTGAAAATATAGTTTCAACAATTGAATTTCAATAAAAAATGAGAGTTTGAATAATACAATTATAATACTTTGCAAATTACCTGTCTTAAAAAATCTTCAGGCGCAGGTTTATCAGTTATCATGATTGGGATCATCAACATATTAAGTCGTTTCCATTCCCATTGCTCAGGCTGAAGGTTATTTCCACTCCATTGTTGAATTTGATGAAAAACTCGTTTGGCATGTTGAAGCAATGCTGAAGATGTAGGAGGTAAACTTGCGAGTTGAATTTCAGTTTGCGTAGTCAAGGTAACAAAAAGTTTATAACGCAGTTCTTCAATTGTTAAATTGAAATAGAGATGTCCATATAAATGAAATATAAATGAAGTTGCTGCATTTTGTAAATCTTCTTCACTACTATGTTCATTCTATATTCAAAAATGTTACCGCTTTCCAGTTCATTGCAACAATCAACATAAAATAATTTGAAAACATGTGGTTACCGGACTTCGACAAAATACACCCACAACTTATTGCAATATACTCAAAAATTTTTTTGATGTTGAAATATTGATAATGAGAAAGTAAGCAAAAAGCATAGCAGTATACTTTTTAGATGGTATTCTTTAAAAACCTGTGAATAATTTCCGTGGCAACGTTAGTTTTAAATGCCTTGTCAAATTGTTTTGTATGTTACAACATTAGTTGTCAGTATTTCAATTTAATATTAAAGTTCGTTTACTTTAAGTCTGACAAATGGTTAGATTAAAAGAAATGCATAAAATAACAGTTTTACAAACACAACACAACAGAAAGTAGCTCGCCTATTTGACGAGAAATTTCCTAATTCACCGCCCAATATTTCAAGGAACAATAAGCAAAATGGAGAAGCAGTTTCGCGAGTTTGGTCATGTGGGGCAGATAAAAAAAGCAGCTGCCAATGCAATGAGTGATGAACTCAAATTAGATGTGATGCTTGAGTTTGAGGAAAACCCACATACATCGAGTAGACAGGCATCCACTACATTCAGTGTTAGCCATACATCGATAATATAGATAGATAGATAGAAATGATTAATATTTTTTGAGAGAAATGAAAATTCACCTCATTTTTTCAACAAACCTCGTATTTAGAATAATAATAATAATAATAATAACAATAATATAATAATAATAACTTTATTAACAACTTATACAGATTAGAGTACAATTAAAAGAAAATATGTGAACAAAGTGGTTTGGCGATTAGAGCAGAGCTCTTGTTTCGCAATGACGCCATCAAATGCTTTCATTTGTTACCCATATCATAGGGGTTACTTTCAAAATTATAAATTACCACTTTGTATAATCCGCTATATTGGATTTGAAATTACCGAATTAAATTGTTCGTGTTTTTTTATGAGAACCAAACAAACGTCAAACAGTTCAGCTCACTGGGTCAAAGATAACTGGTTCAAAAGTCAGTTCGAAAATTTCAACTAATTAACTAAAAAGTCAAATAAAATGAAATCCTATGACAAATGTTTTCATTTCCTAAATAAACTGAATATTCTTTATCACACAATTTGGCGATGACACCGAAGCAAACATTTCCTCACTTCAACGAAAAAGTTTCCTTCAGAATCTGTTCAGTCCTCCCTAATGCAATGTAACCTAAATATCCCGAAACGAGTTACCGCCGAATCAACCCCAATTCAAAATTTGCCGCGTCAACTTCCGCCCTCACGCTGGAAGCCGCCGCTACGCCGCCCCATATTCCGTGCGGAGGTAACGTAAAAGCGGTCCGTAGAGGAATGCCGAAAGCTCTCAGTCGGGCCATTTGTTGTCGGTGCACCGAGTGAGAGATGAAATCGATCCGTTGTACCACCGCGAGGTCTGCCGATTGTCCAGAGGCGTCGACCATTATGGGAACGAGGGGTTCATTCTCCTCGCGGTCGGCTCATATGTGAAAAATGTTGTACTCGTTCCATATATTGTTGTGGATAATTCCGCACAAATAATAATGCTATTTCGACACAATATACCTGTTAAGAAAGATAGGATGTATTTAGATTTTTTCTTGGCTTCTTTTTCATAAAAAAATTAACTCTTTTTGAGATTGTCCAACTCATGTTGTCTTATCATGAATTCAGTAGCTTCATTTGGAAAAATATAATAAAACAGTGTTCAGAAAACTTGAGTATATGTCAAATTACAAATTCCCTAGATGTTTGGAAAACATTTTGGTGAAATTGGTAAATTGATTACACGTAAATTGTGAATTTTTTATCAATAAAACAACGATAAAAATAAAATAAAAACAACAATAAAAATTAATTGGCGCTCCGGGGCGATTTCATTGATTCCAGTGGCGCATTTGCTTTTTCAGCTGCAGGAAAACCCGGAAAAACCTGCAGCACCACACGATCTGAAAATCTACATCTGCCAATGTCCTCTCTCTTATAAAACAAAATGTAGGGTGTCTCCAAAGGCTCCAATAGATTCAATGCATCGCCAGAACACTTCGTTACACGACTATCATCAAACTTACGTAAACCAGTCCGTTTCGTCTTTGACCAAGGCGTAATAATGACCAAATTCAACGCCAGAACCACAGTGAACAATGACTGTGGTCTGCTAGTATGAAGTGAACATCTATGATCCAAAAACTACAAGAAAAAATACAGGTTCGTATTTAAAAATTCAAAGATGGGGGTGGCCCAAGTCAGATAACACCCTATATGAAAGATTCATGGACATATTCTGATAGCTCACATCAAATGTCAATAGCAAAATGTGATCAGATTTTCAATATGTCTGCGAATACAGAAGATATAGGCAAAAACATAATTTGGGATTTTTCGGTTTTTCCTGTATATCTACAGAAGCAAAAAAGCTATATTCGATTTTTTTACATCATTGAATAGGTCTCTAAAATACGCAACCGATACTCTATCTCTTATCGTTTACGAGATCCCCATGTACAGAAACGAATTTGGATATCCCTGTATATATGTGACATTTTGTTACCTGTCATCAGAGAAAAAATGTCAAACTTTTTTCCCATCCCAGAAAAACATCGTTTTTTCAATTGATCCACATAAATTCATGAAATGACGGTCCATTTACAGTATGCTCGTTATAATGGTAAAATGTGAACAAGGGCACAATATTTTACAAAAAATATCAAATAGAATCAAATTGTACTCAATATTTTTGGCCATAGTTCTGAGGTGACCTCTCGTCAAAAAAACTCGTGTAATTTCCTTTTACCGCCTCAATTTCAAAATCTCCGAGCAAACGTCATTCACTAGTTCACTGTCGCCTTCGTTCATATCCCGGACTTTCCTGCATCGTAATATTACCCTGAATTATTTCGCGCCTTTCGCGAAATGGGATCCTTTTCCGCGAACCAACTTGCATCATGGCAAACTCAAAAAGCGATTCAGAAAAAAACAAACCACCCCGTAATGGAGAGCCGCCTACCATGCGTCCATTTTCTACCTAGCCAGAAGCTGAATCACAATAAAAAACAGATAATTAGAGAGAGTGGGGCGTATACGTAACTGAATCGAAACTATAATATAACGTGAGATTCTCTCTGCTGAGTGGTAATAAGCCATACGCAGCATCTACGTTAACTTGCGAGATAAAGTTGAAAGTTTAGTCCGCAACTTGAATTTCGTGCCGTTAAACTTTCTTCATCAGTACCTACTGTCATTTTGTCGACGCTGTGCGTTTTTGTGTTTTGTTTCCACAGCCTACCAGTGCTCGAACTCTTCAAGGGACTTTGGATTGGAAGGGCTTTCTTCAACAAGACAGTTCACACAAGTAAGTGCTATTTTCAAAAAAGGCGGTTATTGATTCGATACTAATGAATGGAATATCATTGAAACTGCAGTATATTCACAAGTGATACATTTTTGGAGCTGTCAAACATACGAGTATATACAAAAATTGGGTGTTTGTTCCTCTGAAACCATCAGCCCTATTGTAACCACTATTTTTTATGGCTTTTACATTTACTACGTATAAAGTTATAAAAATAAAACGTAAAGTGTGACAAATCAGCTCTGTGATATGTTAAAATGTTAGTGCATGTAAAAATATCCGCCGGGAACTGAAAAAAGCATTATTCATTAATAAAACTGAAAGGCCACCGGATAAGAACTGACTATAAATTAGGAAATAGAAAGTAACGAAAACAAACATCCAAACGACTTCAGAAAGCAAAGAAATCTGAAACAGCACCGCAAAAATTTTGCAGGCCCTTATTTTGTTGTTCAATTTCTAACTGTTCAAGCTGTGAGAATAACTTTTTCGTATTTGTAGCGCGCAAAAACTGTTTCTTCGGAAATTCTTCTGGAGATATTTATGAGAAATTATTATTTCCTATGAGACTTTCTCGCGATTACTCGCAAAAATACGATATACCGATCAATTCGCGCATTCTTGAGAAAGGTTAACAACAACCGAAGTGTTTTGATCTGGCCTTCCGATGGAAAGAAAGGGATATAGGTATAATTAACTTTCAGTGGGTACGCTTCTGACACTTTGCGTCGGATTACATCAGATTTTTACGCAGCTTGTTCACTATTTCAGTCAGCCTTTATCAGAGAGGCTGACTTTTTTCGGTACTATGTATTTTGTAAGAGCCCCGTTACATAATTGTTTGAATAAGACGCGTTTCTTACAAAGAGGATTGAATTTAGAATATAAACTTACTATACTATAAATAAACTACAGTTTAAATGAATAAGTTTAACACTGTTTTGGAAGGTGCGATAAATTTTCAATGAAATTCGCTCTAGTTGACACTTTTCCGTACATGCGTCTATTTGTTTTTCAATTGAAGAAGCAATTTAATCACGACTAATGGAATTATTTTCAAAATTTAAAACATTTTCTGTCTGCGAAAAGTCGAAAAGAAAAAATTGAGCAAAACAAAATGCAGATGTATAGTTTTTCTGTTATTGAGAAAGATATTGAATAATTTCGAAGTAAGTTGAATGGAACTGGCCTATACTTGATGAAAATCCATATTAAAACTCATTAATACAGTTTTTTGTATGACTTTCACTATAAAGGGCTGTACAAAAACCGCGACACGTATTTTGCAATACAATAAATAATATTTTACGCTTGAGAGAGTGAAAATTATATAATAAACTGTATTAATAAGTTTCCATTTTGAAGTTTTTCATCCCACTAGTTTTTCCAATTATCAATGTGGCATCTAGAAAATCATCGATAATAATGAAGAAATTCTTGGAAAAGTAACCATTGTAAGGCAGTCTTTAGAAATATTCTTTCCTTAAACTACTAAATATCAGTCTAAGAAAGAAAAGAAAGAAAATATCTCAAAATTCAGCATAATTGTATGAACTCTCTCGCTCTCTCTCTTATATTCGTGGCAGTTGCTTCACACTTGGGCGCATTTGCCCAGAGTCCTCCTATCAAGGTTAACAGGAGCTTCGTCAGGGGGAGCAGCGGTCTTGCTTTAAGCAATGCTGCCACCCATTTTTTGTCGAACTTTTTCATCATGGAAACAATTTGATTTTTTTATTAAGTCGCCTCCTGCTCGGGCGACCTTTTGGTTTTTCTTCTACATATGCAGCTCCCTTTACGTGCTTATCCGAGCCGCCCCGGCCTGGATACCGGCGTGAATAAAGGAGGCCCCTTGTTCTTCACTTTTTAAAAGACTCTCAAACATTTCAATAATTACCACAATTCGGTTTAGCCTGGTTCAAAAAAGTTCATGAAAGTCAGATGAAAAACATGTTTTAGAAAAGAAATTTCTTGGCTTTCTACTTCTTTATCTTTATACAAAAAATGTGGGAAATTGCCGAAGGAAGGAAGAATGTAATTAAATTCAAAAGCAACTATTCACAAAGATCTGTAGCCTAGTAGCAAAAAAAAATTACAATTCTCAGAACGCGTACAATACAAATTTCGTTACGACGTCTAAGTAACCACAATTACAGTTACTGACGACATTCTATATTGAAAAACTCATGTTTTTCCTGTTAATTATGTCAATAAGCATCATGTCCAAAGATCAAAACGAATTAGTTATGCAAATTGTTTTGGAATTATATTAATGTATGCATAGAAAGAACGTAAGATCTTTGATCTCTCAAGTAAAAATACCCACAAGTATCTATTTTGGTTCCGTGTTTTGTTTATGATCTGCTAAAACGTTCAGGCGGATTTTTGGAATTAACAAATTAACAGAACCAAGGCTGGTCCAGGCGAAAAAAAAAAGTTAGATGCCCAATACGCGAAAATCTGTTGTTGAAAAGATGTTTTACAGAAATTATAATATTCATGACGATGAAATGAAATTGTGATATGGGCATATATTCCATGTATACTCTGTAATAATAGCATTTCCTGTAACTGGGTACTCCTGTTGAAATAAATCGTTTTTTAAATAAACTATTATATCAATCCATATGGACCCTTTTGGGACAGATAATTTTGTTTCTGATATTGTGCTGGCGCTTTTAAAGCAGGATTATTTCGATAGATTCAAAGTAAAGCTTTGAAAAGTGTATCACTTTATTGTGATATTTTCACTAAAGAGTTTACAAAATGCAACAGAGCTCTCTTTTTATATGTTTATGGCTTTTGCTTCAATTCTATATCACTTGTTAAATTTCCAAGTTGAAAAAATGTATGTTCCATATTCATTTTATGAAAGCATCAGCTTTGTATTGGTTATGCTTCTTTTTCCACACCCAAATTCTGGATCCGGAAATCGATGTAAACAACGTAGAAAACTACATTCCGTTGTCGAAACACATGTATAATTTCTTAATTTGCACAAATACGCTATCAAATATTAATGACACGAGTAAGAGCGTAATGAATCTGGAATGAAATATACAATGAATAATGTAACCAGAAAAGTAAGTGACAAACTGTTTATAATGCGACATTAATTCTTTAAACATAATAATATGCGTATGAGATCAAGAAATTTTTTACCTGAGTGACACATAGAATGACTACGTTGTGTAAATATGTGAAGGATATCCATTCTTGTACAACTTTTTGAACGAAATTCAAATTGAAGTGAACTATGGACTTATATTGAAATGAAATTTGATGAATTTTTACACGGTCACTTTCTCGACGATAAATATAGTAGACTATTTGTTCTATGCAAAATTGCCACAAGTTTCACTTTCATGATCAGCTAACAAAAATATTCAACAATTCAGTTCCTCACAAAAAAATCAATGCAACATAGATAACCCAAGGAATCAAAACCTCGCTAATGCATTCTATTGTGAGATACTCACTTTGAAATGTTTTATAAAAACCGTGGTATATATTTTTTTATGGTTTCCTCGAACAGCATTAATGTGAAACATTTGTCGCTGTTTTTATAAAACCTTTCATAGTGCAAAACCCGCAACGAACTGCATTACGTTTTCAGTCAAAACCTCAACAAGAAATCTGCGATATTACTACAAGATGATACTCCTTATTGACCCGACGAGCATGTGTCAAGAGCTCCTGATGCACTACGACATGGTAATCGAAGAAAACCTTGAAAACCTTGACATTTGATTGAACTTGCCGTGCTTTTCCGCTCTTGGCCCTTTGGGCTCTTGAATTGGTACGTTTGGTTTGGTGTCATAACCCTTACAAACAAATTTGGATCGTTTGTACACTCGTGAATATTTTTCTGATTCAGAGTACAATCACCGTATGCCACTTTCAACATTTCAAGTGTTTTTGAGCACCAAATTCCATTTTTCCACAAAGTTTGATACAAATTCTTTACCCACTTTTTTCTATATCAGAGAGTCGCCCAACACGAAAAACACTTCTAACTTTTATATCACACGAAAGAAATCTAAAAGATATTTTCCTAGAACTAACTTCTCTATCAGGACAGTTTTGAATGACACCAACTGATCAATTGCACGTAAGCTAGATGAGAACATTGTTGAGCCAAATGATCTACTAATACACTTGCAAAAAGTCATGAATGATTGATCTCTTGTACTTGAAGATACCAATGTGGATAAACTACTTGAAATCATCAAGGAAACTGACGTGGACTATGATGAAACATCGATTACAACTATTGTGAATCTAACCTTCAAGCTATAATCGAGACCCAGAAAAGATATGATATACCATTTTGAAACATATGTACCAGTATTTATTGTGAGAAATATATAAAAAAGAAAGTAATACAAATTATGAAATCATGAAACAAAAATAAAAATTAATTGGCGCTCCAGGGCGACTTGGTTGATTTCATTATCATTAAGAATATATTTATAGTGATAATAATGTCAATAACGATAACAAACTTCGACAGATCTGGTCATCGGAACTGTCGAGGATGAACAAAGTTGCTGCAACAAATATGCTTGCCGTACTGGTACTGGATACAGCCTGTAAAGTCGTCAGGAGTTTGGATCTCCTTC
>WOGO01004874.1:0-12904 GCA_015342085.1 Leptinotarsa defecta | reverse complement strand
AAATTCTACTTCTTTGCGTAGAAATTCGCATTTATCTAGTTGGATTTTTAATTTAGCTTCCCTTAATTTTGTAAGAACCAATTTTAAATTTTGAATATGTTCTTGAAGGCCGGTACTGAAAATTATGATATCGTCCATGTAGACCATGCATATTTTGTGTTGTAGGTCTTTCAGGACTTCATCCATGGCCCTTTGAAAGGTAGAGGGCGCATTCTTCAACCCAAAGGGCATCCTCAAGTACTCGAAGTGCCCGTTATCCACGGTGAAAGCTGTCTTTTCGATAGAGCATTTACTCATCTCAATTTGGTGAAACCCGCTAGCAAGGTCCAGCGTGGTAAAATATTGAGCTCTACCAAGTTTGTCTAGTATATCCGCGATATTCGGGATCGGATATCGGTCGTCAATAGTTTTTTCGTTGACTTTTCGATAGTCAACTACTAAACGCCATTTTTGTTTACCTGATGCGTCTAACTTTTTTGGCACTATCCAAATTGGTGATGACCACGGGCTACAGGATGGTCTTATGATGTTTTTGTCAAGCATGTCTTTTATCTGTTGTTGTACCTCATTTTTGTGAACATACGGATATCTGTAAGACTTTGTATGTACGGGAATTTCGTCGTTTGTTCTGATTATGTGTTTGACTTTCGAGGTAAATGTCAGTTTGTCACCTGGTTTAAAAAATATGTCAGCATATTCCTTACAGAGCTTTGTAATAGCGGATTTTTCTTCAGAGTTCATGTGATCGGTACGAATGAAATCCAGTATTTCATTCTTTTGTATGTGTGTGTCTGTCTGTTGTGGCGGGATAGAAAAAGCTTCGAATTTATATGTTTCGAATTTTTGCGATTCGAAAGGGATTGCTTCAATATTGTTGTTTAATGTCATCGTAATGGATTGATCTGTAAGATTTTGAATTTCAATAGGTGCTAGTCCGTTTTTTGCTGAAGTAAGAGTTCGAGGTATAACAAGTTTTCCTAAATAAATTCTTTCAATCAAAATATCTCCATCTGAAATATTAACCGGTAAATTTTTGATAATTTTTTCTTTGGGACCTACTGAGAAACTGAAACTACTGTCGTTACTTTCTCTATATTTGAGAGGAATTTCTACATGTTCCCCAATCAATCGGTTATTTGTGAGATCAATATTAAGATTCATATTGATCAGATCATTTAAACCAATCACACCGTCGAAATAATCATGAAAATCAAATAAAATAAAGTCAATTTCATAATTACTATTAAATTCTGGAAAACACGGAACAAGAGCTCTATATCTAATGTTTTTACTACCTAAAGTTGTTTTTAAGACAGTGTTCGAATGATAAATTGTGTTTGGACATAAATTTTCTATTATTGTTGGGCGTATTATAGATTTAGAGCTACCTGTGTCGATCAAGAGTTTCGATTTGGGATTTTGAATTTCTATGTAAGGAAGGGCGTTGTTTGAGAAGACATTAAATTCTTCTATGTCAGGTTTTCGTCTTGGTTGTCCGAAGGAAAATTTTGGTCTTGGTCATTATCAAATTCTATATTTTCGTCAGGCTTGGGTGTTTCGGTATTGAAATCGTAGGAATTTTGATATTGATCATGTTGATACTCAGGTGGGGAGTATAAATTTTCATTAGAATAGAAAGGGTCTGACACAAATTGATTGTCATATTCGTTAGAATGTAATTCTTCGAAAACAAAGTTTGGATTCCTACGTTGTTGTCCATTTGAATTCAGATTAGTATTTCCGAAATTTTGAAATCCGTGATTTTGAAATTGTCGGTTTCTTGATACTACAGTTGGGTTTCTCGAGGTTGTCGACATTGGTTCGGGTTTAGGTAATCGGTTTTGTGGTATTTGATTAGGTTTGAAGACATTTTTTGGGGGTCCGAAGACGTCACGATTTGTTGGGAATCTAGTTTGTTGTTGCCTAGGTTGAACAGGTATAGGCTGATTTGGCCAAACTGGTTTTTGACTATATTGTGACTGGAAAGTGTTGAAATTTCCAGAAAATTGGGGGTATTGGTGAAAGTGGGGTTGGTGATTTAAATAATGTTGGTTATTGAAATTATGCCCTTGTGAATTATTACCAAATTGTGGTTTAGGAACCAAATTAGTCCTGGGAGTTGTATTTTTTGTTTCGTTTGAACTTCCATACATTCTTTCAAAGTTTTCAAATTCATTCGCGTACGCCATTGCGTCTTCCAGTGAAGCTGGTTTTTTAATATGCATATTATTTTTCAGGATGCCAGTACACCCTGCAATGAAGGTACTCAGTGCTGTTTTATCATAGTGATTAATATGACATAATTTTTCGGGTTCGGTTAAATTGACATCATTACTTATTCTCTGGACAACACTACTTTTCAACAGTTGTATTCTACTCCCAAAATTAATAAGGTTTTCTCCCTTATAAGGTCTAGTTCTCGTGAGTTCTTGAACTAAACAATCTAAGTCCCTGCGATCTGAAAAACTTTGGCAAAGAGCATTTTTCAGTTTTTCCCAAGTATTTAATTCTATCCTGTTTCCTACCATTGCTTCTGCTTTTCCTACTAATTTTTCTTGAATGCATTCAAGTATATGTTTTTGAAAAGCAGCATCTCCATACATGGCATAATCGTTCAACAGGCTTTGACAACGAGTTATGAATTTATTAAGAGTATTACTATCCCCATCGTAGGGTTTAATGTTTTCCAAACGAGATTTAAAAAGGTTCCAGTCGACCATTCGAGGTTCCGCTGGTGGCATGTTTGGAATATTTTGATTATTGTCTTCGACTGACAGATTATTTAATAGTTGTAAAATATTTTCAATATCGTTCATAAATTGTTGATTTTGATCAATAGAATTCAGTATCTATCGATCGGCACTAATTTAACTTTCAAGTTCAATATAGTTATTATTTGTTATTTTTGCAAGTAAATGTAATGTCAATATCCAATATTCAGTTGGAATCAACGTCACTACCCTATCTCTCCCAAAGTCCTTAAAAAGAGGGTTTAGGAAAGTCGAAAAGGAATTTGGCACTTACAGTTTGGTGATTGTAGTCTCCTGGTTCCTTTCCCGATTCTTTCTTCTGCAGAGAGCTCCTTGAATCCCTTCGATCCTCGCTGAAGAAGTTGAAACTTCAAAGTCACGAAAACGATTTCTGGCACAATGCAAATGTTCTTTTTCACGACCGCGAGAATCCTACCGACTGCGCCAATTATGTATTGGAAATCGAGAACTTAGTTTTTAAAAAGAAAATCGATTTCACATAAGACTCAAAAAGCGTTTATTCTCTTCGAGAGCAGTACAAAGAATGAATTTTTATTAAGACAATTATTACAAGATTTGAAATATAATGAGTTTGCAAAGTCTCGAGTTCCTGTAGATAAGGCACGTTTCTTGATGTTTCCACGTAACTTGCCAAACATGCGCCAAACTGACGATCTTCAAACATTACTCAACCTCTGACGAAAGCACTAAACTATTATGAAGGTTCAATCTAGCAGACCACTATTATAATTTTCATGCAGTCATTGTTCACTGTGGTTCTGGCGTAGAATCTGGCCAATATTACGCATTAAAAATCTGTTCTGTTTTTCCGTTAACCAGCTGTCGTACCCCTACGAACGACAGCCCTCAGAAGTCGAAACTTGTGTGAGCTAAGGTTTAACGAGGTCTTGCCTTTTAACGTGTGACTCCTAACACTGGTCAACATTGGTCAAAGAAAAAACACACTGGTTCAAGTGTGGCGATAGTCGTGTCACTGAGTGTTCTGGCAATGTCTCGAATTTATGGGAGAATCTGGAGATACCCTACATTTTGTTATACGAATGAGAGGACATTGGCAAATCAAGATCTTCAGATGATGTGGTGCTGCAGCTTTTTCCGGGTTTTCCTGTAGTTGAAAAAGCAAATGCGCCACTGGAATTAATAAAGTCACCCCGGAGCGCCAATTACTTTTTGTTATTTCCTAATTTCATGATTTGTATTGATTTCTTCTTGTTAACGAGTAAAGTCGCAGAATATAATTCAAATTTCTTATATTCATTCAATAAACATTGATGCTGTTGAATAAATTTCATTAGCAGGAAGTTTCTTCAATAAATAAAACACGTTGTCCGTAATTATATGACCATATAGCTGCGTGTGTATGATTAAAATAGAATATGATGAATAATGACAACGATGTTTTCGTTTCAATGTAATAATATTTTTGAGGATTTAGTGCCTACTATCATGACATTTTAGTATAGACATTTGGGTAGGGTTGTTACTCTCAATACTAATGAATCTATTAGAATTGGCTATTGTTATTTCGTTATTACGCATCAAAGATCGTCTAGATATAGGGTTTTAGTTCTGAAAGTCATCGCATGCTCTTAGAAATTGAGCCTTGATGTATAGAGCATGCGCACAGACAAACATCCCAATCACTGAAGTATTATTAAATTTTCTGAATTCTAGTACGAAAATACCCTGAAATTAGATTTATTTAGACAGGTGTCAAATTTTGTTTACATTTACTGTCTTCATCATTTTTATTGAATTGTTGAAATGTATCTACTTTCATGAAGGTTTAAACGTTTTAATTCCTTCTCATAAAATTATTCTTCTTCGAAAAAAATTATTGGTTTAACTCAAGAAGGGATGTTTTACAAGGTTGGCTGATTTTCATTATCTAACAAATTATGAACACTTGAAGAACTGATCTGTGGGCGCATATATTATGGAAGGAATCGTCTGTGCTCAATTCACATTTTTTAATGATTTTGATTCTGCAAACTTAGCAAGAGTTGAATATGTTCCACAAAATGAGTCTGGTGAGTTATTGAGGACTGTTCATTTTTGAACTAATGTCCGAATATTATATACTTATATAGTTACGAAAAATGAGAAATGAATTTTTCAATGTTTTTTTACAACTTGTATTTGTAACTAACGTTACTGCAATTTCGTCCTATAAGAACGTTTTCAAACAAATTATTGTATTCGTTTGAAAATGTCCATATAGGAGGAAACTGCAGTATTGTTAGTTACAAATACAAGTGTAAAAAACATTTTATTTCTCATTTTTCATTATGATCTCCTACCTCGTTAAATAACCTAGTTGAACAGATTGGAGGTTCGTAAGTCAGAAGTTGCAAGTATCAAATCATGAGAACTTAAGTTTTTTTTGTTCATTACTACTAATAAATTATATGAAATGTGTATGAATGTTGCCATTGAAAATCAATGAACCAACTCCTTTGACTTTTTTAATCATGACTTGCAACGTATGACTTAGTACTCTTGATATAAGACTACTACTACTAAGACTAAATCCATATCAATTGTTTTCGATTCATTCTGAGTGTGACTTATCTATTTCCTTCGAACCCAGAAAACACTGCAGCCTCATGGGCTTATTGTGTTTTCCCTATCTTTTTGATGATGCCCATTCCAACAATCTTGTTTTGTGTGCTACTTTGTAAGGGTTTCTTGCTGAATGTATTGTCGTATTCTTCTGAAAAATCTGAATATATGTGGGTTGTTCATAAATTGTTTACCTCCTATGATACAATGCCTCACATTTGTATCTGTTTCTTTGTAGCATTGTTTGCAAATCAGGTCTCTATAGCCTTATTTAGGCTGTATGCTATTCTAGCATACATACATTCAAGTTTGTTTGGCGGAATCACTCGAAGAATTTACTACTTTGCCTTTTTGTTACACTTATGTAGTGGTACAAGAAAATATCAAACATCCTGATTCAGATCAGCTCGCAAGTTTCGACTTCTGAGGGTTGTTGTTCATAATGGGGCATTAGCAGGTTAACTGTAAAACAGAATTTAAAATTGGATTATCTTTTCGCTAGTTTTTTATTGGATTCACAAAATTCAACTTCATATCAAATAATAATCCTACAATTACAGCACCTAGAAGCCCTTGCTTTTGTATGTACCAAAACACATCATCTTTTCAGTGTTTTCTAGAGTCCCTTTTTTGTCAGCTGACCTAAAATATTTCTCACCAATTATAGTAATCGGCTTCATTAAGGAGTTGCACTTATTTGGTTGAGTTTGTATAGGTGTAAGTCACAAAAAAACCCACGTTGGTTGCAGTGGAAGGTCAAATGGGTCATTTATTTTAGGTATGCGCTTTTTGGATTGGGCGATCTTGATACATAAAATTTCAAATAACAAAACAAATTCAAAGTCCTTTATGAAATGTAACAGTTGTCTTGTTGGTTTCATATCTTCACATCTGATTTTTCTGTAGCCCTAACAAATACTAGTAATTTATAATTTTTCAAAAAGTTTATCGGGTAAATTTTGAATTTGTGAAAGATAAGAAGATAATTTTTCAAAAAGTTTATCGGGTAAATTTTGAATTTGTGAAAGATGACTTCTATTTATTCTAGAACACTCGGAGTAGGTCTATTTTTTGGCTAATTTTGTGGGCTATACAACAAGACTAGAACAGAAAAATAATTTTTTCAATTTTCGAATTGAAGGGATTATATTTTTAGGAGTGATTAATTTTTGGGAAAGAAAGTTTTTGGCTTTCTACTACTTCATCTTGATACAAAAAAATGTGGGAATCTTCCAAACAAAAGATTTAATCAAATAGGTGAATGAATGTCATTATGATGTCATCGATGACATAGTAGATTAAACTTATTCTGTGACATTAAAAATCGTAATTCATGAATGAATTGTGTGTGTATTTTCTATAATGTTATCTAATTTGGTACCGAAGAGTCCTAAGGCAAAACATCGATGTCTACTAGTGAGGATGACAGTGTTCCATGTAAGTGCTATTTGTTACCATTCATTTAAAGTAGAACTGCTGTGAATGATATCTGATTTTATTCCATAACGAATGTTTAGAATACAAACTGAGTAGAGAAAAGTATCTTCTGCATAATTAAGTGTTCATATAAAAGTATTTGTTTCCAAAGAATTTTTTCTTTTATGTAATTCAATGTTTATATGAAAGTAGCTGTTTCAGGAGGTTTTTCTTCCAGTTTGTGTCTGAAAGTTGCTTATTTGCATGATCTATACATCCATGTATAGGGTTACTTATTTTTAAATTGATTACTTCCTTTCTTTCTTTGGAAGATTCCCACATTTTTTTGAATCAAGATGGAGTAGTAGAAAGCCAAAAACTTTCCCATTTTTTCAACTTGCAATGTTTGCATGAATGCTAGTTCAGGTCGAATCTTTCGACTGAATTTTGAAGCAGTTATCCTCATGAAATTTTGACTACATGTTTAGTTAGGATGACAATGTATGATTAGCTAAATGACGCCATTATACAGCCAACATGTCGGACCTTCCAAGGTGGCGATTAGTTTTTTATGTACTCCCGTAATGTGGGTAACAAACTAAAGGGTTTGTTGGAAAGAACACGAAGTATAACATGACTCCAAATCCAATATGGGGCTCCCCCACTATATGGGTATGAAATGAAGGGGTTCAAAGGGAAATAAGGACTGACCCGTTATTTGATGAAAATTAATGACACTATCCATAATAATAATTACACAATTTTCACAAACATTTTTATTTCTTGACACTTCTTGCTAACACCGCAGCTTCCTCAGTAGGGCTCGAGGATGCTACAGTTTGCTCAACACTAGCTTTTTTTAAATTGAAAGGGGTATATTTTTAGGAGAGATACATTTTTGGGAAAGGTAGGTTTTGGCTTTCTACTTCTCCATCTTAAAAAGCAAATGAATGCCGTTGCATACTGTCATAGAAGACATGAATAAATTTAACTCATTCGCGACATAAAGTCATAATTTTATGAATGAATTGAGTACTTCATCTTGTAATGTTATCCAGATTACTACTGAAGGGGCAATAAGACGAGGGTCTTATTCCAAAATATCGGATGTCTTCCATTGAAGATGACAGTGTTCCATGTAAGTGAAAATGTACCTCTTTCATATACTATATTGTGTAGCAATCCTGTGAATGATATCTGATTCAATTTAATAACGAATGTTTGGAGTGCAAACTGAATAGAAAAAAGTGTTTTTGGTGTAATTCGTGTAATATAATTCGTTGTTTCAAAAGTATTTTTTCTTTCATGTAATTGAATGTTTATATGGAAGTAATTGTCTTGAGAGAGCTTTTTCTTCCAGTTTGTGTCTGAAAGTTACTTCTTTGCATAAACTACACATCTTTGTATAGAAAACATTTTATAATTAATTACTTTCTTCCTTTCTTCCCACATTTTTTTATATAGAGATGGAGAAGTAGAAAGCTAAAACCTTTCTTTCACTAGCTTTTTTTATACTTGATTACCCCATTAATTATTGCTACTATAAAATATTTCCAGACATGGGTCTACATTTGTCGCCTGAATAATAAAAATGTATCACTACAGTTGTTTTATCGAGGATTTTGTCTGGTTTTGAGTTGAGTGATTATAAAATTCCTGTTTCTTTCACAAACTTCTTAACTTTTCTGATCATATAATTTTAATAAGAAATAATCTTGGAAATTCCTTTGCTGTCCAATTTTTAGCTAATACTGTTAAAATATTCAATCATTGAACAATCATTTCAGCTTCAGATGTGTCTTCTTCCTGTTCTAATTTGATGTTCGCATAAAATTTTCCAATCAAGCGTTTTTTATCTACAATAATATCAGTTATGAATAATTTTTTCATTAAACTTAGTTCAAACCTACTGATAATATTTTATATTTTCTTTTTACATAAGTCACATACATTTTGTCTCAGACTGAAAAACCCCAATTTATGTATTATATTGATTATGTATCATTGATTGTGTCAAAACTATTTTCCGGGTTTTTTGGCTGTGGTCTGCAGATTTTATGCCTGACGTTTCGTCCATTACTGCGATAGACATTATCAAAGGCGATGAGGGAACGGTCCAAATGCTGGAGTTGTTGTACCCGTTGTTCCCAACTCAGAAACTACAATGCTGGTATTTGACTCCGGTTTTATATTATTATAGGTGGACTCAGTTTCTCTTTTTTGGATTACCTAACCTTGTTTCTGTAGAATTAAGCACAGGTAGACAGATTTTATTAATGTTCATTGCCTCTTGTTTTCTATTGAAATTATACCTGTGTTTTTCAATTTCTATTGCCTCGGTTCGGCTACAGCTGATTTGTCGGTTTCTCCGAGGCGACAATTTCTCTTGTATTCAGATAGACGGTACCTATACTATTTTCGTGGTTCCAATGTAGACCGATCCACAGTTACAAGGAATCCAGTATACCCCAGGTGATGCTAAAGATTCAGTAAAGTCATGGAAAATTGGACGTTTTGGATGTGTTCCACCCAGAGAAGCGGTTGCAGATATTTGATCGATGTTATATTCAACACATAATCGCATCAATAGGTCTTTCAAACGAGTACAAAATTTCGATGATATCTCGCACACATTTTATTTTGTTTAAATTTGAACACTTGATGAAAAACCCGTTATTTTCTGCGTCGGGAACAACGAGCATTACGACCGTTACCTCTTTGATAACGTCTACCGTAGTAGTAAACGAAACGTCAGGCATCAAAATCTGCAGACCACGGACAAAAAACTCGGAAAATAGCTTCGTCACAGTTATCTCCGACCGTGGAAGTTTACATTTTTTGATTTCATATATTCTTGTTATTGATAGTCAGACCCGGATCACCATCTATTTACGACCTAGGCAAACTTTGAAAATACGCCCCAAGGGAGGCAAGCATATTTGGTTACTGAAGAACTTTATTTTCAATTATTATTCAACATAATATGAAAATTGTTAATAACGATCAAAAAATAATTAGTCATTGTACAGCAAAGAAGAGCTGTTGAATTATCATATTCTATATCTCTCTTTTTTATTGATGAGAAATGGTTTTGAGCAATAATAGTTTAAGAAGTCCTTCTTGATTAAAATTGGATAGATTTATGAATATATTGGTAGAAATAGATGTTTTAAAACACAATTTTATTGTGAATGCTCAGAAAATTGAACTTAGTTTGATGCAGGTTTCCTCTGTGGGATATTGTTTATTCTTTTCAAACAGGAAAATAACCTTGAATAAAAAGTTAGAGATGAAAATATATAATGCTATTCTTAACGTGAGAGTAGCAAATAGCAGCTCGTAAGTCTGTAAATAATCAATAATTACAACATACTAACAAACTGTGAACTACTCAGTACTTGTACTACAAGTAATTTGGACAGCGATTAGATGACAGCAATGTGCAAAAACATAGTATTTATGATTCATAACCAGATAGCACTGTTTCAACCTGCATGGGTCTCAAAAGTGCTGTAATGTTTATTGACAAACATGTGTCAAAGACGTGAACAACGCTTCAATTGTGAAAGCAGCTATATTTTCTTTCACTCATGTTAATATAGCTGATTTTAACTGAGGTGTTGTAAATTCTTGTTATAGAGGGCGTTCCAACGAAAACTTGACCTTCCCTGTAATTCAGAAACGGATATGAATCGAAAATGTCTAAGAACACGTCAATTTTTATTTCTAGGGGGACTAATTCTGATATGAAAATCATACCTGAAACGTCACCCTCTGCGGTCAGCAACTAACTACCCCTCTATTTTTTTCAATGACATGGTAGTTGAGTGATACATCATTTGAAAGGTCTTTTGTCCCTCTATTACCTCTGTAATTTTTTTTTAATTGGTTCATTCGTTATTGAGAAATTAAATGTTGAACGTTTTATTAAAAAAAAAAAATCCAGAAAATTCGCTGTCGTTCATTTCAATGAGGAAATCAACAACAAATAATATTAGTGGAAACAAGATCAACGAATAAATTGTTCAAAATTACCTCCACCTGGTTCCATACAATAATACAGCGTTCCATACATTATTCAAGATGTCCGGAGTCAGCAATCGGCATTCCTGAATAATTCTCTGTCGCAGGTCTTTCAAATTTATAGGCTTGATAGAGTACATTCCTAACTTCAGGTGTCCCCACAGAGAGAAGTCCATCGGTGTGAGATCAGGTGATCTAGCTGGCCACTCCACTGGACCCCTTCTGCCGATCCAATGCATTGGAAAACGTTCATCCAAAAACTGTCTCACCCGAACATCAAAATGTGGGTGTGCACTATCCTGCTGGAATGTTATTTCATTTTCTACTGTATTGTCATCATTTTCTAAAATTTGTGTGATCATAGGATCTCCACAGTTTTGTAATAGATTCAAGTATGTGTCTCCATTGAGATTACCTGCAATGAAGAATGGGCCAACAATATGATTACCAAGAGAACCGGTCCAGACATTCAATTTTTGTGGGTTTGTGAATGTGTTTTCATCACCAAATGATGATTCACATCGCTTCAGTAACGACAATTATGTCTATTCACTTCACCATTCAACATGAAAGAACTTTCGTCTGAAAAACATGCATTGTACATATAATAGGTTTGGGTTATTGGTCAATTTATCGCAGAACACCTCACAAAACTGAAGGCGACGATCAGGATCAGCTTCGTTTAATTCCTGAACTAGCCTTATTTAGAAAGGATGGAATTTGTAGGCTTTCAAAATCCGAAAAACACTAGTAGCTGATATAACAGATGCTCTAGGTAATTGTCTGATAGATTGTCGATTATCCATTTGTAAATATCCTAAAACTGTAACTTCAACTCCGTCATTTCTGACGGAACCAATTTCGAACAAAATTACAGAAATAATAGAGGGACAAAAGATCTTTCAAATGATGTATCACTTGACTCACACTGATGTCCTTCTAGAACGAAACTGCAGTAAAGTTAGTTCCAAATAAAAGTGGTATAAAAACATAGGAAGTTTTAATTCTCATTTTTCATGATGATCTCCTACCATGCCATTGAAAAAAATAGGGGTGGTAGTTGCTGACCGCAGGGGGTGAAGTTTCCGCTATGATTTCCATATCAGAATTTGTTCCCCTAGAAATAAAAATTGATTTTGGATTACACGTCCGTTTCTGACTTACAGGGGGTATCAAGCTTTCATTAGAACGCCTTGTATATCATAGAAGAAGACAGCTAAACTTATCAATGATAAATGATAAATGATTCAGTAGTATGACTCCCAACCAAACTTCATTATATATAGACCCACCAAAAAGCAGTGAGTCACACTGTAGTTATATGGCAAATAATAATATTATTATTATACTTTCCTTTCGTAGTTCAAATCAACACGGGCTAATTTTCTCACAATCAACAAACTTTTATGAAAACAACAAAACCTTTCATAATTTTTGATTGATTTGCTTCATATGCTAAAGATTTTGATGAGGTTGAACTTTACCGTGGAAAGGTCAACCTGTGTAGAGTATAGAAGGCAAAATTTGTTCTAGTTTTTGCCTCTGACGACAATTTATAACAACATTCAACCATAGTAATTAATATAAAACACAAACAAAAATTATAAATTCATTATTTTGTTATGAAAAATGAGAATTAAAAATTCCACTTTCATTTGTAACTGACGTTTCTGCAGGACATTTTCAAAGGAATACAATTAAACAATATAATAAAAATAAATAAAAGTGGTATTAAAACATAGGAAGTTTTAAATCTCATTTTTCATTATGATCTCCTACCAAGTAGTAACGCCTACATCCATCAATCCATTTTTTTGTTAATTACCAACAATTTCCTGTACAATATTACTGTACTTAGTTATTTTCAAATTCATTATTATAAGTAATTTTTATCATTCACGTATAGTCAGTGGGCATACTTGAAGACTGGCTATAAATCAAATCATCTAAGAGAACAATTCATTCAGGCCAGTCTCAACACCCTACACAGTAGGTTAATCGACTGACACCTATCAGAAAACAACTACTCCCCTGGCTAATACCACGAAGGGCGTTGGATTATATCTGACAGGTGTCAGTGCAGGATTCTTCACAGAAGTTATTCCTGCATATGCTGTTGGCGATACAACTGC
>WOGO01004873.1:0-12904 GCA_015342085.1 Leptinotarsa defecta | reverse complement strand
TCCTATTAACGCCTTTTCCAATTCTATCCCAATTCTATTGAATTGGGATTTTTCTTTTGCTTGTTTTTATGTTTCGAATTTTGATGTTCGTACATTAATGATTTTTTATCTGAAATGACATGTTCGTGGTACCTTATATCAAAATTTCTACTAGTTTGGCCAGTATATATGGCGGGGCATTCACCACATTCTAGTCGATATATACCAAATCTTTTCTCTTTGTCTAATTCAGGTTTGGCATCAAATAATCTATTTCCTTAATTTCCTTTGGATGTGTAGGATGTTTGTAGATTGAATTTTAAAAGATGATTTTAATATTCTCGGAGATTCTACCTGCATAATGGATACTAACACATTTGTGTTCTGGTTTTGTGGAAATTGAATATAGTTCTTTCATTACTAGAGTAATAAGTATTTTGTTTAATGGTTACGATTTTACTTCGGAGGTTTTGATTAGGAAGGCGTATTGTGAAAGCCATATGTGCCATTATATACTACAGGTAACCATAATTGAGACTACCTCCAAAAAATACCTAAGTGCTTGTTCACCTGAACCATATTACCTCACATCTACATCAATAATAATTCTTTCTCGGTTTTTAAGAAAACAAGTTCAAAAATGGTGATCTTTTCAAATCCAGTTGGTCATTCATTATAATATTTGAATACTCAAGTTTACTAATTTCCATTGCTTTCAAATGATTCAGTTTCAAACCTTCATTTTCTATGTGCAAAATTTCGAACTCTTCGTTAAAGATATGCTTTTCTTCTAGAAGATGAATTGAATATGTTGAATTTGTTTTCTTATTTATACAGCTCGTATGATGTTCCTGGATTCGATTCTTGAATGTTCTGCCAGTTTGACCAATATATACCTTAGGACACGTTCCAGACTAATTTATATTCTCCTGATTTCTCGAAGTTGGATATTTTGTCTATATTATTTTTATCTAACTTTCCCAACGTATTACTTTTTCTATATGCAGTTTTAATATCTTGTTCCCTCAAAAATGAAGGCACTTTTTCCGTTGTTTGTCCAACATACGTTAAAGCTCTATAATTTCGAGTATCTACCTTATCAATAGGAAAAACGTCTCGAATCGCTTTTGAGATTTGATAGAATTATAAAAGCGAAAAAATCCTCCCTACATTTCTGTAAACAAAACAAATTACTAATATCAGCTCTGTTAATACTCTGTAAGCTGCAGATACACTTAGATACCAACTTTTCCTCATAATTCAGTCAGAAGAGCCGACAAAGTTTGATCGATCGTTCCGGAACCCCACCTCCGGCGGAGATTATTCAAATGACAAATTCGGCTGGTTTACAAAATTAACTCCAAATATTTACTCCAGTTCGACAATTATCGATCACCGAATCCGTCATTTCCATAATCCGCGCGCCTTTCTTCTCCCTCATACATCACCGTCGATGAGTAACATATTTTCCAGAAAGTTTCCTCCAATAACTTACCATCCCATTGTGAAATGTGTCACAAGAACGACGACGTTTTCGTCTCTCGTCGATTGTTTCAGTTGAATACAAACAACCTTCATGTCCATTCCAGAAGAATTAGTTATTCTGAGGGTGGAGTTTCTGTGATGAAAGCTGTAAGTCGCCGAGTAATCCAGAGTGTGCCAGTGGTTGTAGTTGGATATCCAGAATGGAAAGCGGCACTTGTTCGCTGGGGGAGCTGAAATGATTGTAGTAGAAAATCAGTCTGGTTAGCGAATGCCTTTTTATCGAAAATGTAACTTCGGAAAGCGAAAATTATGATCTAGGTGTTATTCGATTCAAAATGACATCTGGAATCTTCATAAACGTTTCGTAGAGAGACCGGCGAAAACTGGTGAGTTTATAAACAACCGAATACATTAGCGCTCTGTTTTTTTGAATATCTCAGAAAATGACAAATGGTTAAGACTCTCGCAGCCAAGGTTGTCAGTGTCACTATTTTTTGGACTCGAAGGATTATTGTAATTATTTTCCAGACGTTTCGCTGATGTGAGTAGCTGGCTTCTGGCTTCTTCAGAGGTTTATACATCTTGAAAAAATCTCCGATGACTGGATATTACGGCTGAATAACAATTATTTATGCTGACAAAGCTCCAGGTTGGCTAAAGACAAGAGACCAACTAACAGCAGCATTGGGAAGAGGAAGAACTGGATCATCTTCAAGTGACCTTGAGATCGAATGGGTATAGTGTACCCGAGATTAATAAAGCAATAAAATTTTGTAGACCACATGCTTCTTCTTCGCGAGCTAGAAGTTTACGGTTTTAGAGGATCTGCATTACTTTGGTTTGAGCCGTACCTTTCACATCGGCGGCAGAATGTTCTATTGGATGGAATCTCATCAAAGGAACGTTTCATTGGCAGAGGAGTCCCACAAGATTCCGTTTTGGGACCGGTGTTGTTTCTCATTTATGTCAATGACTCAGTCCATGTTGACGTAAGCGGTAAATTCACATGTTTCGCTGATGACAACACTATCTTCTGGCATAGCAATACCGCCTCAAATTTACTTGATCAAATCATCATCGACAAAGATATCGACAAAACAAATGTGGTCACATTTAGATGTAACATAGGGGAAGTACACTTGGAAAATGTAAAAATTGAAAATTTGGAGAAAGATATTTTAGGGCTCTTCATTGATGAAAATCTAAAAGTTGATTCCCATGTCGACTATTTATGTAAAAGACTAGCAACAGGATGTCATGCAGTGAGAGTTGTCGCAAGAGAGTTAGACACTACTATTACAAGATCAGTTTATTTTGCACAAATTGAGTCTTATTTACGTTATGGAATTTATTTTTGGGGATAGTGTGCACAATTTCGTTTCAATATGGTATTCTCTCTACAAAAAAGATCCATCAGATATTTATGCAAGGCTAGCTACAGGGATTCATGCCGCCAATTATTTGTGAAGCAAAAAATTCTGACCTTAGTATGTCTGTCCATATACTCTGCTCTTGACTCTAAATATTCTTTTATAGCTTATGAGTTTTAATGGATTGCATAGTCTTGTCCAATGCATTTTTTGGCACAATCCTTGCAGCTTATTTCACATATCCTGATTTATACGAAAGGACAATAAACTTTGAATAAAATTCTCTTTAAAAGTCGAAGATTCTCCCCGAATTACCTCATCTACATTTTTCTCAATACGGTAGATATGAATAGAGACCAGTTTTAGAGTTAGGAATTAGTTTTCTTCATCCCCTGATGACGCCAACTTGGTGGGTGAAATGAGTACCGAAAAGAGTACTGAAGTTTGGTGATTGTTAAAAGTGCTTGTTTCTCAAAAAAAGATCCACTTCGAATGTATTCACTGAAAAATGTAAACTTTCCGAGACATGCGTTTCATCACATTGCAATTTCAAAATCAGCTACAAAGTAAGTTTGTAACTGATTTTACAAATGAATTGTTCAAAAGAGCAAATTTTTTCAAAAGAGTCTAAACCCAATATAACAATATCATGGCCGGTTGAATCAATTCCAAAAAGAATAAGTTCCAGTGTCTCTTTTATAGTTCATATTTATGAAATATCTAGAAAAACGTTCAGTTTTTTGTACTTCAAACGACATTCACAGACCAAAATAATGAAATCTGCTTTAATTTTTTTTTTCAATTTTGGAATCTAAAAAGTGATATCTTTCAAAAAAAAATGAAACGATAATAAATCAATTTCAATTGAAAGTGGTACATGCATTCACGCTATTAAAAGTTATGTACAGTTCTTTCAATCTTTTTTTGTGATTTTATAGCATGATCCAAAAATGTTCAGTTTCAGTCTAAGATAGAACTCCAAACGATAATTCGAGAAGAGATAAATTTCACAATCGATTTTTTTTTCACATCTTTCCAAAGCCAACTATTTTATTTAGCGTATGGATTCTTTACAATACTGTAACGAATCTGAAGCCGCCCCTGACCGATATGTCGGCCAGCGAACAAACACATGACATCACCGCAAAAGGAATGCAGTCGGCAACCACCGGTAAAACTCTAGTTGAGTACCGAAACGACTACAGAGTTCTGGAGAGAACCGTTACACTATATAAGCCGGCTTCTCAACCCAAGAGGGTTGAGTTCAGAAAGCGAATCGAGAGGTTAAACAAGGAATTCAAATAGTGGGGATAAATTAAACGTTAGTTGCTAAGTGTTGTGAATAAATTAGTTCGTGATCGGTGAAATATTGTTGAAAATAAATTTGTTCAAGACAGTTAATTCTTTAATTTGTCACAATATGGTAAAAAGAAACTATAAGTAAAAATAAAAATGTAAACAATACTCTGTGAAGACATAACACATATAATATCGAGCCAACTACAGTGAAATTCTACATGAAGACATTCTATTAATATATCATTCACCAAATACCTGTTTTTGCGTTGATGAAAATTGAAGTAGGAATTAAAGTATAAAACTGATGTTTCAAGATTTTTCATGAATATGTACAATATTTGAGATACATTTGGCTGTACAATCTTCGACAGTCTCAACCGAAAAAACATACTTGAACTACAAGGTCTGTTCAAAAAATATTTTTTGAGGAAAATGAAAATTCACCTCATTTTTTGAACAGACCTCGGATATTGTTAAAATGTGCATCAAATATACAATTGCAATTATAATTTATGTTTCTAACAAATTATCAGTTATGAATTAACTGTTAGTTCGAACTTCTCTTATAACACGTGAGAAATATGACCCACTAATGTGAGTGAACATCGATTAACATGTATGCAGTTAGAACATTAGTGTATTAACTTTACATTTAATTTACCGTCATCCGAGCTGTCTGACTCGGTTTCTGAGCTGCTTTCAGATTCTGATTGGCTTTCGCTTGACACATCCATTTCTTAACGCAGCAGGAAAATTAAAGAAAGAAGAAATATAACTTGAGAGTAAGTAGGTAGGTAGATTCAAGGGATTTTTTTCAAAATACAGGGAAAAATGTGATATGTGAATTGGATTCACAAAAAATCAAATATTCAGGTACTTATATTTCGTCTAAAAAAAAAAACTAATGAAACAGCTGGTTTTCAAGTGGAAAGAGTATGTTTTACAGTATTTTATAAGGTATAGGAAATACTGCAGACAAATCATAGCTCTCAAAAAGAAATCAATTGAAAAACAGTTGTTTATATTGGGAAGGTTTTATCTTTCCTCTCCAAAAATGTGTGAATCTGCCTTCATGTAATTCAATGTTTGCATGAAAGTAGTTGTTTTGAGAGGGCTTTTTCTTTCAGTTTGTGTCTGAATGCTACTTCTTTACATGAACTACACATCTTTGAACTTAATTTCTTTCTTTCTTCCTCCTTTGGAACACAATTTCTTGTGAAAACATGGAGAAGCAGAAAGCCAAAATCTTTTCTTCCCAAAAATATACTCCCGTCAATTTGAACACATTGCTATGGCAAGGATTAAATCAAATAAGCGAATGAATGTCATTACGTATTGTCATCGATGACATGAGTAAATTCAACTCATTCGTGACATAATGTCGTAATTTTATTAATGAATTGAGTTCATCTTTTAATGTTATACAGATTGGTGCTGAAGAGCCAATAAGGTAAGTGTCTTATTCAGAAACATCAGATGTCTGCCATTGAAGATGACAGTGAAATTTTTAGCTCTACCATATAATATATTGAATTGAAAAACATGTGTTTTTTGTATTATTCAACGTTAATATAAAGGTAATTGTTTTGAAAGTATTTGTTCTTTTGTGTAATTCATCGTTTATATGAGTGGAGTTTTTCTTCCAGTTTGGGTCTGTGTCTATTTTAAATAACTAAAAATCCAATCAAAATAAAACATTCTTACCGGTATTTTCGTTGACCTTTGGTTCGATTTCATTGGAAGATTCTACTTTTTTAACTTTGCTTGGGGTCTCAGATTCCAAATTTCTATCACATATGTCAGGTCTTTTCATTGCCATTCTTCTATTGAAAACGTCCTCTTTGTTTTGTTTCTTCTTGAGACCTTCCAAATAGGACAACATGTCGGTATCGCATAAGTCAAATGCAGTTTGTCCCTGAAAAAAGGAAACAAGTGAATAAGGAATAAGCAGTTACATATTCTTTTATATTTCCATTTCGAACTCTAATGTTTTTGTGACTTTGGAGTTCATATATAAAAACATATATCATGAAAGTTCTTTAGGCAAAAATAGATTCCAATAAGATAGAATAATTTTTAATTGTTTCTTCCTAATAAAAATCTGTTCCCATGTGCATAACATGTCGATACAGTTAAGTGCATTTGATTGTGTTAATACGATGGATTTACAGGACTCTCTTATCAATTGATAAAATCATACCTATTGAATCGTTGTCAAATAGTGAAAAGTAATGAAATTACAAAGTACAAAAAAAACTGAAATGTAGAGTTCTTCAAGGCTCGGTTGTGGGTCCAGTTCTTTCCTTAATTCATGTGAATTATCTAACAGACGTTGATACATTAGGTAGTTTTACATTACATGCTGATGACACATATACTGTTGGAATAGTCCCAAGATTGAAGACTTAAAAAAGTGTGTTTGAGGAAGATATGGAAAATGTGAATTTCATTAGTTTGGACTTCCATTGTCTAATATTATATAAAATGATTTGAAATCCCTGAAAGAACTAATACAAATGAAAAATTAAAAAGAGTAGCTGAAAAGAAATAATATTAATTGAAAAAAATGTCATTTCCATACTCGTTAATTTGATAAATGATATTTTCAAAGCGGGGATACTTCCTGAGATACTGAAGACTGGAAAAGTAATACCAATATTTAAGGGTGGTGATAAAAACTTAGAAAATTATAGACCTACAACAATTGTGTGCTCATTCTCTAAAATTATCGAAACTTTAATAAAGACAAGAATAATAGACTTTGTTGATCGTTATGTGGGATTTGATGAGTATCAGTATGGCATTTGACGTTGTTGACCATACTGTTCTTCGGAACAAACTATGTTGCATGGGTATAAGAGATAAAAAGAAATAAAATACAAAATAAAGATACTCACTACATAATTTTTGGCTTCCATGTCAGCCAACTTTTCAGTCAGATACTGACATGCTTCTTTTTGGCCCCAATGGGCAGCTGCGTGTAAAGGAGTCCATCCATCTACGTCTTGTGCGTCTATATCTGCTCCGCATTGGATAAGTATTCTAAAAAAAAATATATTCTGAATGAAAGTTGAGCTGGAACCAATTCCATCTTGAGAATCGCAATCTTTATACTTGTCATTTGCTTTCAATTAGTTGTGCATGTCCAAGTTTCGATTCTTTTAAATGTTCTTTGAGTAAATGGGATCTACAAACCAAAAAACCTCAAAGGAAAAAACCAACATTCAAGAAAAATTTATTATCAGGTACTTTTAGGTGGGCTAAAAAGTTCAGGAACCAACACACAGGTGGCGCTACTAGTATTGAGTCCATATGATTTTTGGTTAACCAAAACCTTCAAATGACACGTGTACAAATTTCACAGCTGTCGGACTATGAGTTTATGGGATAAAACATTTTGGGTGAAGCAACTTCTGCTAGTTTGAAGAAAATGAATAAAAAGGAATTTCATATGTTGATAAAACTTAGCTTTTTGACGAAAAAGAAATCATGTTGAAGCCAACGTTTGGCTTCAACATGAGTTGTTAAAACGAAGTCAAATAAGCACCGAAGACGATGAACGCAGAAGACGCCCCATAGAGGCCGTTACTGACAAAAATATCAAATAAGTCTACAAAAATATTTTGCAGGACCGCAAAGTGAAGTTGATCGAGATAGCTGAGACTCTAAAGCTATAAGAGGAATGTGTTGGACACATCGTGCATGAATATTTGCATCCGAAAGGTCTGTTCAAAATAGATGATGCATGAGCTTACAATCGACCAAAAACCACAACGAATTGATGATTATCAGTAATATTTGAAGCTGTTCCTTGATAAAAAACCGGAATTTCACACCACAATCATCTGAGTGGACTGTAAGTGGTCACCGTATAGAAGTAAACACAAGTAATTTCACTCTCCGCCATATTTGGGTCGAATTTTATGCCCAGCCGATCTACAGCGTAACCGACTGAACCTGTTTACCAAGCGAGCCAAGTTGAGGCATGGAATATTATTACTGGGTGAGTCGTTGTAAGTGGTGGTTTGGTATTTGTGAAAACTGAACAAGTATCGAGCTGTGGGTTGATGTAATTTGCAGGGTGAGGTCGGCATTAATTTTTTTCGATTTCTAATTGACGAAAAAAGGTAAGACTTTTTTTTAATGAAATTAATTTGATTAAATTGAGCTTTACAAATAGTATGTGCCTCACAAGTAATGATATAAAATGACAAAACAATCGGAGTTCCACTGAAAATCCAAAAAGGAAAATAATTATTGAACCACATCAATTTGGCTAGTATGTATCTGTAGGAAAAAAGTTTCTTCCACCGAAATCTATGCAGAACCGAAGTATCAAATGTATATTCAAATAACCTTTTCTGGAGCCTACTTTCCTTTATATGTTCCAAATAATCTAATATAGATAGCAAATATGTCTATTCTTACATTATGTCATCAATAACAAAAAACATTAGAATTTCATTCGATTGACACACTTCATAATCTGTATTTTATACTGAAGTTTTGATTTACAACGACCAATACAATAAAATATTTCAGAAAAATATTCAAAAGCAAACGAAATAAACGTTTGCTAAACTACCTCTTTTTTGTCTCTGATAGATTCAGTTCCGAAAACATTAACAATTCATTTTGAAAAAATTTAATTTACTGGGAAATTTGGAATTTCCTGCTTAAAAATGTCTAACTTACAAAAACAAAATATGTTGGATCAGCGTAAGCAAAATTTTAAGATTTTCTTGATTTTATGCCACTTGTAACTTTTTTAAATGACACATACTTCATATACTGTTACAAATTTTGTTCTAATCTAACTCTCATAGCTCATTATGACTCGAGAAACTATCTGGCCTATCTCTTATACACATGATGATGTTCCTGAAATTATTGAATGAGCTAATCCATTTTCGATAAATTCCTTAGAATAATTTATGTTTATCATAGAAGGTGTTATGGAAAAAAATCGAATGACCTATTAACTAGCAAGGAACTATAGAAAATTTTATGAACACTTTTTAAATCCCTGAGAATATCAAACTTTGAAATTTGAGGTAACTGAAAATTTTTAATGTTTCAATTGGAATACTTTTGTTTTTTCTTTTCTCAAAACACGAATTGTTAGATTGAAGGAAATAATTCAACATTTTAACACCATTTTGACAATTAAAGAACAGAACTGGTTTTTTTTATGAACATTTTAATGTACAGGACGACCCATAATAATTACATACTGAAAAACAGGTGAGTCACAAATTATTGCAATTTGATTTTCTTGTTTCAGGAACAGGAGTGAGTGGATATATCCTTATCAAACATTGTGAGTGAATTATATAGCAATATTGCTCCTGAGCTACAATTGCTTTGAAATGGATTACTTGATCTAACGGAAAGAAAAATATTTGAAACTTTTACCTACTTTAACACATCCATATAACCTTTAGCTGCAGCCACATGCAGAGCTGTAGAGCCATTTTTGGGGTGTGGTTCATTCACCAAGGAACTTTTAGTCGCTAACCAATCTTTGGCATCCCTCAACATGATCATCTCCTCTTCGTTTCGAGCTGCTTCACAATCAATCCCTTGACATAAAATAAAGAAGATAACAATTTAAAATGAATAAAATAATGTTTATAGATATTTAGTGAATATTAACTAGACTAGATGATATAATGCCGATTTTGAATTATGGAATATCATTGACTTTTGGTCGATGATGGCCACTATCTTGCACTGATGAGTGGCTAACGAGCCCGAAACCGGTCTGCAAGTGTGCTTGTTCCAAAATTGATGATCAACACTTTCAGTTGTAATGCCAATTGCATATGCAGGAAATTTTCTGTGAAGATTCCTGCACTGACGCCTGTCGGATATAATACAACGCCCTTCGTGGTATTAGCCAGGGGAGTAGTTGTTTTCTGATAGGTCAGTCCATTCAACCCACTGTATAGGTATATTCGAAACTGGCTTGAACGTTTAAAGTCCATTTATTTAGATTTGTTTACTACCAGTCTTGAAGCATAGCTCACTGACTAATAAGAAAGTCAATGCATTTTAGTTGAAATGAGTCACCCTGAAGAAATTCGTTGATATTGAAATTATAAAAAAATTGTGAAACACACAACTTTGGTTTTCTCGGTGGAAAAATTCTTGTTCAAGTACCTACCACGATATGGTCCTGATTTTCATCATTTAGTTACTGCTGAAAATGTCAAAAATTATTCTGAGATAGGGACTGCCAGCTTAGTTTCATTATTAGAGTTTTTTATTTTTGTTGTGCTTAAAGATGAGCGTTTATCTTTCATACTATGAAAAAATGGTTCGTACATTTCAAGAGCGTACTGAAATAGAGAATGATTCGGCAGAAATATAAGATATACGAGAGTGGTCCCAGAAGCACCCGGTCTGACATAGAGATGGCGGTAGTACACAATCTATAGAGAATACGCTTCAAGTTTGAAGACGCTGCGTTGTTTAGTATTTGTTTGGCACCAGTAGCGAACGTTTTCGGTAAATTTGTGAAAATCGTTAACAACAGTAAAATATTGGGTAGCAGAGTTTAAACTGGGCCATACAAGCTGTCAAGATGAGCAACACAGTGGTCGATGTGTGCAAGATGGGTGCCGCGTTTGCTCACACTTGAGCTAAAACAGTGTCGTGAAGATGTTTCATTTAAGTGTTAACGAAGTTTCACATCAACAAAGCAGAATTCTTGAGTCATTTCATAACCATGGATGAAAGATGAGTCCATTACTTTACACACGAGACAAAAGAACATTCAAAACAGTGGACTCAAAAGGAAGATCCGACTCCAAAGAAGGCAAAGACCCTTTCATCTGCAGGCAAGATCATGGCATCGGTTTTTTGGGATGCACCTGGAATACTTTTTATTGACTATCTTAAAAAAGGTAAAACTATCAACGGCGAGTTTTATGTGAACTTATTGTAACGGCAATAGGGCAATTGAGGAGGATATAAATTTATTCGAAATTGAAATAGTTTTTCAGCAGGATGGTGCACCTCCTCATTATGCAGCTCCTGTGGCACAATTATTGGATGATCATTTTCCTGGTCGCTGGATTGGCAGAAGAGATCCTACAGAATGGCCACCAAGGTCTCCGGTTCTCACTCCTGTATCGGGTCATTTGAAGTCTAAAGTGTATGAGATAGAATCAACAACATTAGAAGGTTTGAGAGAGAATATCATGAGGCATTCGGATAAATAACTCCCGAGATTCTCAACCACGTGAGGGCGGCAATGGAAGCTCGTTTATACCATTGTATGGAAGTTGAACATTTTTTATAGAACATTTACTATAGAAGTTTTTTTTCTTCTCATTGTCCAGTCATCAGAATTTGATTCAAGAATTAATAAAACATTTATTTTTCTAATTTATCGATTCCATTTTTGTCTCTAGAACAAACAAAATAACAAATCAACTACCACAAATGTGAAAATATATCCAGTAGTAACCAAGACATTCTCCAATTAATTAGTTGAAGGGGATTGAAAAAAGATTTTTTGAAGGCGGTATATAAATAGATATTCCTATGAATTATACCATCAACAGGCACAGTGCACCCATCAATAGGACCGACTTGACGTTTTCCATAGGAAGAAAATATTGCATTATTTTCTGTTGGGAGTTTAAAGGTCATGGTAGAGGGGTTTGTGTTAGCCCAAGTGATATTCTTCAGTTTACTTCGAGAGTGCCCTGAATAAAAAGCTATACAACATGGAAGCTAGTTATTTGGGAACCGTGAAGCGTCCGAAACTGTCAGCATTAAATATAAATGAAAAAAAATTCAAGAATTCTATTAGAACAGTACACTTTAACATAAAAAACAAAATACCTACATTAAATGAAGTTTTGTCAGTTATTCGTTTTTCCTCATTTAAGAAGAATGAGATTATGGACTATATTACAAGAGCTGAACTTCACTTTTGGAAAACAAGATAGAGCATGCTAATAGAAAAATCAGAGATTGTAGAATGGAGAAGAAAATATTTAAGAGAAATAAAGAAAGCCAAAACACTGGGTAAATCTATTTTTTTATTTAGATGAAACATGGGTCAATGAGAGACCGTAGGTTTGGCAAGAAGAGAACATCAAAACCCTACAGTATGTCTCTCAGTACAGCCACACTTTTCTACTTCTTGAAAATGGCTTCAAAGTCGAAGCCGAAACGTCAAGCAATGCAAAACTTTGAACCCGGTTCAACCCGAAATTCAGATGTTCAAATTTCTAACTGCTGAAACCTATTCTATTTGTATACTTATCTGGTGACATTTCGAAGAATTTATCCATCTTCATTATCAAACCTACGATCAATTTGATATTATCAGTGTCAATAATAGTAATAATATCAAACTGGTTTACAACAAAAGACGAATTATAACTACAAATTATGTTTTGATTTAAATAGGTTGGATAAAGAAAATGGGTAGTCTTTAAAACGTCAGCAGATGATAACATATTTATTTGTATATGTAAAATTTTATAAATTCAAGTTACTGACAAATCAGATTTTTTTAAAAAAGCTAATTTACCAAATGCAGTAATTTTTTGCTCTTTCTACATTTGTATTTATTTTTAAATTTAATATTCCGATTATTCCATAGATCTGTAGAATGGTGACGTAGCTAAGAGTGCGCGAATGTACGATGTTCGCTGCCGTTCTAGATGTAGCGAGAATAATGCTACCGAGTTCGAAAGAATTTCGGCGAAATTTTCTAGCGCATTCGATTACGATATATAAAGGCTAGCCAC
>WOGO01004872.1:0-12905 GCA_015342085.1 Leptinotarsa defecta | reverse complement strand
TGATATGTTAGATAATGTTAGAGAAGACAGTTTTATTTGAGATTAGGATGTTGCCAAGACGTCCGCGGTGAACATTTTGAACATGTACTTCATTAACATCCATAGTTCTTTTTCGTATTCTACATTTCATTACGTTTCGCATTACATTTTAGTTTTTGAGTGTATTTTATCGAATTTCGGAAACTACACGATTTTAATTTATGTTATATCAATTGTTGCAATAAACTTGAAAGTGATAACATTTTTGAATAGAGAATGAAGAAACCTTTCAACCCTATACTTCCCATTTAAAAAATTGGGGTTGTACCTGTCATTCGAAGGGGATTGGAGGTAGGGGTGGCATTTTTACGTTGAAGAATGTCAAATTATAATTTACATTAGATGTGTTTCGGGATTTTTTTCAACATGTATAGTAACCAAAATAATCAATTTACTCCATTTGGCTTTCACACACTGTATAAACCTTTCTCTTGAATCACTCTATTAAAAAACCTGCATCAGAATCCATTGCCGTAGTTTTGCGACTTTGTTTTATACTATGTAGTGATTGACCTAAAAATTTTATAGTTTTTCAAATATCTGTAATAACTAATTCAGAAGAGGATGGAAATGATTGAGCTTCATTTCAATAATAATTATGGTACAGTTCGAGTTGCGTTACTATTCAACCAAGGGCATTCTGAGAGTCATCTTTCTGAGAAAAATTGCAATCAAATGTTGGATAGCAATGGATTTTAGGGTGGTTTGAAGTTATGCAATAATTTTCCAAATTATATGAAATATCGAAATGCTTGAAAAGTCGCTTGGCGCGAGGTCTGGGGAGTATGGTGGGTGAGACAGAATTTCGACGCTCAATTCCTTTAATTTACGGACGATTATTGAAAACATGCGGACGAGCGTTGTCGTTAAGCAGGATCGAACCCCTTCTACTGACGGTACAGTTCATCGATATTCTCACAATAGGACTCTGCTATGATGTTTGGATCGATTGAAGAAAGTTATAGTGGACCACACCAGCCGCTGACCACCACATAGAAACTATGGACTTTTTTTTGTGTGTTACCGCCTTCGGAAAGTGACTCAAAGTGGCTCAGATATCCAACAAATGTCCTGAACGTCTCCCGTTGTCGTAGAGGATCTACTTTTCATCACACATGACGATCAGATCCGAAAAAAAATCGTTTTGATTGCGCAAAAACAAAGAAAAATAGATCTCAAAACGTGACAATTTCTGTCGATCGTTCAAATCGTGGGTCACCCACTTTTCGAGCCTTCAGACCTTTCCAACACGTTTCAAAACAATCTAAAACCGCATGGAAGCTGGCACCCACGCAACATTGGTGATGAGTCAGTCTTCACCAGGGTCTTCAAATCCTCATCCTGGATTACTGTAGACTGTAGACTGACCACTTCGGAGCTCAACTTCGAGGCTAAAATCTCTGGAACGAAACTTTGTTAACCAACGTCAAACAGCGCGTTCACTAGTACTATCATTACCAAATGTTCTGCTTATTTTTGGAGGATCTATAAAAAAAAACATTTCTAGAAAATTAAACAAAAAACAGAAAGACAAACGTTCCGAACCCTCTCGAAACCCATAAATGATTCACTGATTCTGAAACGGCCACACCACTAATATTTGCTTGTCCTGAATATTTTCCAGTATATCGTACTAGTTTCCAAATCTGGAACAATTTTAATGAGGGGCTACACCAAAGCCTCAGGGAACGTTAACTCTGAATTGTTTAATTTAGTTTTCCATTAAGTGAACCTGATATCTACATATACTGAAACTGAGCTTGATGATCAAACAATAGAAGTCACGCGATTAAACTGTAATGAAAACAGCAAATATATCGCTAGAAACATTACAGGGAAAAATGAGTGGTAGAAACGTAAAAGGTTGATAACTATACCCTTTATAAATGCAACACGCTGACACAGAACCCAAACAAAATTTTTGTAATTTCCTTATGATTTGCCACAGCTTCAATATCTCGGTTTATAATACTTTACCAGATCAACACTATATTTGTAAAACAAACGGATCGAAAACAAAAGAAATTATGACCCTTTGGGTCGATTTTTTACCTGAAGTGACGGGTGATTGGGTTTTTGAAAGTATTTCTTGAAACTAAGAACTATGTTTGTTCATTTATATACAATAATTATTATGAAATTTTGATTTGGAATATTTACATAATGATAAATAGAAATGCTTATTCCAGAAGATATTAAGTAGATGATTCTTCTTCGAATATTATGATTGAAGTTTCTACAATTTCCTCAATTTGTCCCCATGTCTTTTTTTTTAAATGTTCAATTATTTTCGCCATTTTTTGGAATATACATTTTTTGAGATGTCAAAATGTATTTTGACATCTTTTATTTTAAATGTCGTTTATTCTTGCAACGAAACACTTTACCTGATCCCAAACGAGTTCTGTGGGATTAGTAAGGTATTAGAAGCATAATGATAATATCATCTTCCTCGTAAAGATGATCACTTGGTGATCGAAACACGTATCAAGGTGTTAAATTAACGGTTTGGTGTTGGGAAAAACCTCCAGTAACATTGAGCTGATCGTAACATATCGCACGCGACGCGAAAAATGCGTCGCTAAAAAAACAGGGCTTTAGGTTGTGTTTCAATTATTTTCAATCGCAAGTAGCCTTGAAAATTTCCTACTTTTAAATATGTTTTCGAAAGTCAAACTTATTCATTGAAGTGATATTTTGTTTTGAAATATATAGTTTCTAACGAAAAACGGAAATAAACATATTGACTAGGGAAATGAAAACGAGTATATCCCACCAGAAATTTGTGATCTGGAAAAAAAATATATTTTAAAAAAAGATGAACTGAGAGTTACTAGAAACTAACATAGCCTTATGTCACACCAATTTATGAGCTTCTTCTCGGTATAGTGTTTGGAATATTGGGCTCCAATGTCAAAGTCTAGTTCGCAACTTGAAAATGGTGGAAACATACGTGCGATGACTAATTTGATCCGGCATGATGTCTAGAAAAATGTGCTGAAACCGTTTTTCGGTACTTGAAAAACTGCAAAAGTTATAAGCAAATTAAGATGTAAAAAAAGGCATTCAGGTTTTTGCAAATACTTCAAAAACTATATAGAATTATGAAATATAAAAAAAAAACCTTGAAGAGAAGTAAATTCACAAAAAAAAGTCCAACCACGAAAAATTATTAATTTTTATCATTGATTTCATTGTTTATTAACTAAAAAATGTTACAAACGAAATGTCAACCACCATATGATTTTTTCAAACTGCTAAAAATTACAACAATTAATCAATTGTTGTTTGCATTTATTCATGAAAATAACAGGCATATTCGACGTTTTTCGCTATTTTTTACTGCGAGCATAATAATTAACCCAAATGAAATATACTTATAAATAAATATATACCTTTAAGGAAATGTCGTTTATCGATCAAATCTGCAACAAGCGATGCAATTGTTCATTTAAAAATAATTAATTTTTTCATCTATTAATTTTTTTCATTGTAATTTTTTCAAATTTCTATGTTTGTAACTGATTATTTGAGTGTATTTGTGATAATTTCATTTACAATTGATTTGATTCATAAAATATTGTGTTACTTGTATTACTTTCAAATATGATTAATAAAAAAAATATTTTACCTAAATTACAAAAATCTAAGTGAATAATGAAAATATTATTAATAATAACAGTGTTCCATTATATAATGCGTTTTTTATTTTTTTAGAGGAGAAACTTGAGAACAACTTGGTTCATTCAGATTTGGAACTGGACAAACCATGCTTTCTTCTACTGGACACGTAGAATTTTCAGTTATTCTCCTTTTTCTTTTTCTCGTTCTCCTAATTCTTTAATATTTTCCAGATTTTCAAATATTTCTTCATGCGGTTCGGCTTTTTCGTCAGAGTCAGTACCTAAGTTTGACCTGTAGGTCATACTTCCGTTATTAATCATGTTAAAAGTGATAAAAAATCAAAAACGTCAAAAATACCTGTTATTTTCATAAACAAATGCAAATAAGAATTCAATAATAAAAGTTACTAATTTGTTGAGAATGTCAATTGAAAGATCTATCAATTCTTCATAAAAATGTATTTAATATTCATTTTCATATCTTCAATAGTTTCAAAAATAATTTTTTGGTTTACAAATCGAGTGGTTGATGCAACCTTTGTTGAACATAATTTTCAAAAGTGCAATAAACAATCAGAAAAAAAAATCTTCGGAAGTTTGAATTGATTGATTGTTATTGTAATTTTCAACAGTTTGAAAAACTATATGTATATCACGGTTGGGAATTTATTTTTAAAAAATCAACAACAAAATTTTGATTTGTAGAGGGAAGTCAATTATGATTTCCAATACCTATAGAAAACATTTCTCGACGAATTATTTAAAGATTTGAAAAATAAAAAAATACGATTATAAACAATTGAAAATTATCGTAACGGAAATGTGTTTTCTGAAAGTCATTATATCATAAATACAACAAAATTATAGATAGATAGACATATATTCATTGTCCAAGAAAATACAATCTTATTGACAAAGCTTGTTAAAAAATCTGGTATGTATAACTCTTCAAAGAATAAAAGAAAAGAAACAATTCAAAAACACAAATACCTAGAAAGACAATTTAGGCAAAACTAACTTCACATATCTAATAGATAAAATATAACAATAAAAAATAAAATTTATCAAAGTTTTTAGACAAAATAGTTTGTATAGTCCCTTTCAAAAAATGTAAAAAACAAATATACACAGTTTGAACATAAGTTCACATGTCATGCCAATAAAATAAGATATATTCCAGTATAAAATATAATTCAAAGTATAGGTGTCAATATAAACAACAAAAAAAACACATATATTGAATCATAGCAAAGTTCTATTGTAATATTCATCTCGGGCTCAAATTATTTTTTTCACACAATTCCAAACTATTTGAAATCTAATATAATTACAAAATTGGAAATATTTTCAGATGAATGAGTATCCCACACAAATGAACGTGAAAACGTTAATGGTGTTCAGTTCTGTGAAAGACCTTGTTGTTCGAAAGAGTTTTCGGAATCTGGGTTTTGTTTTGAAAGTTACTAAGAATTTCAAGAAGATTAATTATGTCACAAACCTCTATAATGCAATTGTCAAACATAGCTTTGAATACGCATCCGTTATATGGAACCCCAACCACACCAAAATAATTGAAAGTATTCAAAGAAAGTTCATCAACACTCTGAATAACAGATTTCATAGGCAACGAAACTACTTTTCATATGAATCTAATTTAGGATTCTATAAATTAGAACAGCTTGAGCTTAGAAGAAAATTCTTCGATATCTCTTTGGTCTAAAAACTGTTCAACAATATTATTGATTCATTTTTTTTATTCTGAACTGTATACCATATACAATAAGAAATAGAACACTTCTAGTTATAGGTAGTAGTAATACAAATTTTCTTCTTAACTCTTCACTTTATAGATGCGTTCGCTTCTATGATTCCAATGTTGGCGGCAATCTAGATCTGGACATTTTTTTATCAAAATTTTGACTTTCAAAAAAATATTGAAGCACATGTTATTTAACAATTGATTTTTCCCCAACTTTTCCCTAGCTTAATCTCTAGGTTATTTCTTTTTCAGTTAATATCTCACTGTACATCTGAATTTGTATTTTTCTATCTAGTAACTTAATAGTAAATGTTCAATTAGCTACAGACATACTAATTTATACAGCTGTTTAACACTTTGTGCTACTCTTTTACTGGACAGGCGATGTTGTCTGTTGGGTAGCCTATATGTATAAGATAAAAACAATTAGAAAATAAAATAAAAGATATGTAGTATTTTATTCGCGAGAAATGGCCATTTCTCATGTCGACAAACTTCATTCTCACGATTAAAGGCCACATTTCTCGCTTGTTGAATAATACACTTTTCTTGAAGAAGTTATTCATTATTTTTCAAATCTTTTCACATTAGTCGATTGTTCAAAGTTGGTTCTCGAGCAGAAAGTCGTCCAGGTGCCTAAAATTAAAGTATTTTCAATATTTTTCTGTGTTGAAATCATTTATCAGTTTCTAGCAGTCCACCGGCTTATATTTGACTCTTTGCCCTGAATGTTCATCTCACCCTTCACACAGCATTCCAATTTTTTGTAAAATTGTGGTTTTCACAGGATTTTTCATGTAAAAATTTTACCGAAAACACTGATTTCTTTTACCTCATCATATAACTATAATTTGCTGATTGACTCGGCCGTTACTTGATGAAAATCCCTTATAATTTCACAAACTACACCTAACGATTTCATTTTCACAAACTTCATTTTTAAAAATATCACAACATATTTCATTCGTTGTTCTGATTGTCCAAAAAGTTATGATCGAAAAACGAAAAGAGTGTGCAAAAAGTGCAAAAAACACATCTGCTCCATTCATTCAAATACTATTTGTAATAGTTGCCTTTAAATATTTATGTTATGATAACAGTATGTATCACATATGATTTTGAATATAACTTAGTTCACTGAGTTTACAGTAAATGTCCTACACATTTAATTTTTTTGGGGTACGTTGGAACCCCACCAGCATGCAGGTGTTATTTAAAATAGCCAGCACAGTTAAGGGTTAATATGAAAAGTACAATTAGAACAACTGCTGATATTGATACCTTGTGATGTTGAAGAGCCCTGTAATATATTTGAACTAGCTGAGTTGACAACTTCATGGGCATTAACATTTGATTCTTGAAACGAAGAGGACGATGCTGGGATTATTCTTCCAGCAATTTAGTATTTTTATAAGAAATAGATTGATCGATGTAACTTTCAGCTACTGTTGTAGATTTCCATCATCCGTGCTTCTCAATATGCGTTATATTCGCTCCTGATTCTGCTAGCAAAGAAGCAGAAGACTATCTGAAACATTGACCTGTATATTCCTTTGGTTCCGGGAGGTTCAGAAACTCAGCAATGGTAGAAGGTATTTTTCCAAACATGTTTATACCAACTGTGCTAACCCAAATTATAAATGCAGTGTCAATTGGCACTGTATTTATAACTTGAGTATTTCAGAGAAAATCGTTGATGATTGATAACAAAAGGGCGTAATGCAACGTATTTATTGAAATAGTCAATGTTTTTTCCAACAATGCAAAGAGAACGACCTATTTTCTTTTTCGTATTTGGAATTTGTACAATCGATAATTCATCCGTTCATTCAATGTCTTCTATCAATAAATGACACAGCTCTTTACGCCGGCAGGCTCCATATATTCCGAAAATAGTAGCAACTTTCATCTTCAAATATTTTTCATCTGGCGCCTCATTTATAAGCCGCTGGACTCGTTCAAACAAAAGAGTTTTTGATTTTTTGGGCCTATAAATTTAATTTTTCCGCTTTAAGAATGCTACCACTTTGAAATATTTGCTTGTATTAACACCATTTTCAACGAGCGCACTCGATGTTATCATTGAATACCTGCTCCACAGAGTTGACGAGTTCCATATTTTTGATTTCTCGTCTAGATAAGCTAAGAAGAATGTTTCACTGAAATTTCCTTCGACGTTTTTAAGTCTACACCGGTTAAGAAAATTAGAATATGCGATATTGTACTACTGACCCGATTTTTTTGGCACTAATTAAATTGAAGTTCATTTTGCAGACTCTTCACTATCGTCAGGAATACACAATTCCTCACTATTGTTCTTCATTATGCAAGACATTAAACACTAGCAAGAACTTCAAATGTGACTTCAAATAAAACGCGTGAGCTGGAAACAATACTGTGTGTTAGTAACTGGGTGATTCGATGTCACCTGACACGGCCACTCCACAGCAAATAATAATGCAGACAGATGCAGAGGGCTGTCGTTCTTGGGGCACTGCGCTTGCTCAGGGCACATGATTCTCGGACCCAATTATCACTGAATCCACGGTGTGGGGAGTGATCGTTGGTTGATAATGCTGGCGCCCCCTCCCGAATATATCGTGGCTTCAAGGATATAGTCTGACCAGCGCATACTTCGGTAAAAATAATAATAATTTGGGTAATAATAATAATTATATGGGTATAGAGGTTCCTGACACAAGCTGCAGGGCGTGCCGCGAGGCGCGGTGTTGCGGGGAACGAGAGGCGCCGAATTTATTGGAACTATTCGTTCCACATCCTCAGGCTCATACAAGCTAATAAGTCTGATGTAGTCCTTCTCGACCACCAGAGCAAGACGATATTTGTCGTGGTGTTTTCAGCTCCTGTGGAGACAAATATCGTCCGAAAAAAGGAGGAGAAACGGATAAAATATCGAGATTTTCTCTTCGAACTCCGCAGACTCTATCCAGACCACTATGTCGAAATGGTTATTCTGATTATTGAAGTCCTTAGTGGAATGATGTCCTCTCTACTCTCGAATTTTGAAATCATACCGGTCTGCCGCACTAAGGGAAAACTTAGCCGGACAGATGCAGAAGGCTGTCATCCTTGGCTCACTGTGTTTGCTCGGGGCACATGATTCTCGGGCTCAATGATCACTTACCCCAAGATGTGGGTAGTGGTCGTTGGTTGATAATGCTGGCGCTCACTCCCGAATGTATCGGGGCTTTGGGGGATAGGACCTGAACAGCGCTTACTTCGATAATAATAATAGGCTTTATTACCAACAGGTAAAAACAATTTACAGGGTTAATTAGGTATGTTAAAAAAGTAATATAGGTCCTTATAATTACAAAGTCACAATTTGAGAAAATAAGTAACAAAATTAGAATAAAAATGAAATAAAAAAATCTATACCAGAAAATCTAAAATTCTCCATGAAATACTGAGATGCAGATGAGAATTTATAAGAGATAATACCTCCATGGTATCCACATTGTTGTGCAGTAATTTATATAGAAAAATTATTCCAGCAAATGCGATAACATGAAAATAGTTAACTGATAAGAGATGTCAAAATATGAAAACAGTTGTACAAAAAACTTTGTATGATATTTGTGTTAAAAGTAAGTGTTATTTTTCACTCACAAAATAAAATCTTACTTTTAACACTCATATCATAAATAGCTATTGTGAAATTCAAATCGTTAGGTGTAGTTTGTGAAAAAATATAACCATAATTTCGGGTCACCGTTTGAAATAAACTATAGCTTACTTCGCAGAATATCCAAAATAAACACTCGAAGGATAAAAATAGAATGCATTCTAGATAATCTTTTCCAATTTTCCAGCATCTCTTCCACGAACAAAAAATAATTCCACTAACTGTCTCTCTCGATGCCAAATAAAATAATCAGAGAAAAGAAATAGGCAGACGATCGAATAAAAATAAGTAAGATGAGTGCCTTGTTATGGACTCATCGGGCTGTGTTCTGCTAGAAAAATCGCTGCAATTTATAAAGCTCACTTTCGACTCTCTCCTGAATCTCGAGCAATTCCATTTGAAGTGATTCAGAGGTCTTTCATGAACTTTACTCTAGAATGGAAAACTTTTAGAGCTGACAGAATTGATCGTGCACTTTTTAATTGGGCATCTCAGGCTCTGTCTCAAGTAACACGTGATTATTTGTCCTTCGAGCCACGTTTTGATGTAGGACGTTTATTCGTGAGAGAGTTTTTTCAATAAAAATATATTCCATTGCTACAAAATAGTAATGACTTATATGAAGAAAATGCAATGTGTTTCCTGAATATGCTGATATGTATGAATTTTATTTTCAGGTTCATTCATATTTCATCTGGAAAAAACAACGCAGTGAATCGCTCTTGATCGAAAACGAAATTATTTGCTGAAGGAGACATAATATGAGGCAGAGAAGAGAGTTTCAATGACGTGAGAATAGAAGGATTTATCATCTGGACGAAACTTGGCTTAACCAAGGATTTACTATTGGAAACAAGTGACAAAATAAAAACATCACAGATTCCGTCAAGCACTTTTAGAAGGCTGGTCCACCGGATTTAAGTTGCTTGCCAGAAAAAGAAAGCGACACATATATCTTATGCATTTTTATATGCGGAAACCATACCACCATTCTTTTGTAACATAATATTGATTTATTACTTCAAAAAAAAAGGAAAACTTTATATACACAAATTTAGCAAATCAAAGTTTTATAAATTGGTCATATTTGATTAATCATTTTTAATTACTTAAATTATAATATAAAATGCTCAAATCATAAGATTTTTCCATATTTCCTCTCCATTTTTTTCGTAAAATATCTTGTGTAGCTTTTCGCCTTTAAATTGCGTTTTGTTGTTTTCTGTGCAGTGACCAACAGTAATCACCCATCATTTTGATATTCCACCATCCCTGTTATCGTTTTTTCACCTCTTTTATGTCCTGATGAAACCATTCCCCTTGCTCTGCACTCACATCATCTAAGTTTTTAAGAAAAAAATCAAGATGATTGTATAAAAAGTTGACTTTTAGGCTCATCAGACAACTGAGAGTTTCAAAATTGTTTATTAAGTTCATAGTTCGGGTCTAAGGCATTATCCTAAAACTTAATCATAACTCCTTTAAATGATAACCAAGCCTCCTGTTCCTTCTCATTCAGTGATGCTTCGAAGTTTGAATCGAATATCAATTTACGGATATCAGGCCCGACAAATCAATCTCTCAACTTATCTTCTGATAAATTAGGAAATCTTCTTGGAGTGAACTAAAGTTTCGTGTGAAATGGTTTTTATGCCAGGTCTCAAAGTTTTCCCTAAGGCCCATTGTTTTTGAGACCAATGTACTTGTGATGCACTGTTTGGAAACTTTGGTGTAGTAATGAATATTACTGGAGTATTTTCCCTATACCAAACCGTTATTTTACCACCTCCACACGTGTTTCAATCACCAAGTGATTATCTTCAAGAGGAAGATCAAACTAATCATACTTACAAAGCTATCCTTATTTATACCATAGATACCTGTTCTAGGTACATGCGTCTTGAGTTACTTAATTTACAATTTGCCTTATCTACTTGTGTTAAATTAATTTTACAATGTGTCTTTATGTACGAGTCAGGTAAATCTAATAATTGAAATATTCTAAGCTATATAAAATTAGTTTCACAAATTGCCTTATCTACTAGTCTTAATTAAAGTTCACAATGTGCCTTATATAATAGTAAGATGAGTCTAATAAGAGGAATATCATAAGCTATATAAAATCAATTCCACAAATTGTCTTATCTACTAGTCTTTCTGGATTTTCAACGAATTTGGTACGAAGGTGGTTTTAAGTCCAAAAAACAAAGTCGAGAATTCGGAAAAGACTGAAATTTACGAAATTAAATGTAATGACTGCGATGCAAAATATTATGAACAGACAAAAAGATCTATTAAAATAAGATATAAGGAACACTGAAAAATTATCAGTCGTTTATAATATTTTGCAACAAAACTATTCCATAGACTTCAGTTCATTTAGATTAGTTAGACAAATTAAACAGATTATGAATAACGATGGTGGACCAATACTCAATAGTATACTATACAGCTTGTTAAAATAATATTCTATTAATTAGATCTACCTGACTATTACATAAGGACATATTGTAAAATTGATTTCAGACAAGTAGATAGTGCAATATTGTGAAATTAATTTATATAGCTTATAATATTTTAATCATTAGATTTACCTAACTATTACATACATTACAATGTAAAATTAATTTAAGACTAGAGATAAGGCAACACGTGAATCCCTTTTGTTAACCAAAGAGCATGGAGACAACTTTCAAATCCCCACACAGCATCCAATCATGACCTGTATAGTTAATTTTCTCTAAAATAATATTAAGATTTTCGTAAAAGTGTTCTTTATATGAATTGAAAGTGCCACAGGCACTGAAGCAGAAGTATTTCCATTATTTGATAACACACCTTCCAAGCTTGTTTTTGATGAGTCAATACAAACTCTGCATTCATCTTTTTTGTATTCAATGCCTAATTCATTCATCAGACTGTCAATATCATGGCAGTAAACCAGATTCTCGTCCTGCCGGAAAAAATTAAGTGCATTGTTCATCACTTGTTCTTCAATGACATATAAATGTTCCAGGTTCCAATAAATGTTTCTTCTGTAGTCTCGAAACCACTAAATCTGCTTTTTCCTTGGTCAAACCCAAATCTCTCACCGAATTATTTACCTCTGCTTGTGCAAATAACTGTGGTTTTGAATTGTCCGGAGTGCACTGGAAATCGTCATCAGTCAATTAACTTTGACTTTATTCGGGACCACACTGTAAAATATCACTAATAACCTCAGGTAGCACACGGATAGTAAAGCTCGGTCCATGTTCTATTGATCGATCAGCATATGTAACATTAGGATATACAATAAATTTTTTATTTTTATTATTATCTAAATCAATGTTTTACTCTCTCCATCCCATGAGGACAGCAAATTTATTTTATTTTTATACCATTTCATCGACGCAAACATAACATACTTTGTGAGGAACCCAACATTTATCTTAATTACTGATTTCTTAACCAAACTATTCATATTAAACTATTTTTACAAAGTCAGTAATGTTCCTTTGATGTTTTTAGTAAAAAAATCACCATAAATATAGCAAAATATGATAGGCGACTGATACTTTTTCAGTGTTCCTTATATCTTATTTCAATAGATCTTTTTGTCTGTTCATAATATTTTGCATCGCAGTCCTTACATTTAATTTCGTAAATTTCATACTTTTCCGAATTCTCGACACAGCACACAGCAATTTGAATTTAGATTTACACCAATCTAAATTACACTTAGTGAAAAAAAAAATAAACGGTGGTAAAATTTGTTTGAAGGTGATTGACAATGTTTCATGATGAATTTCACTAGTTCGGACTTCCATTGTCTACTATATAAAATGATTTGAAATCC
>WOGO01004870.1:0-12906 GCA_015342085.1 Leptinotarsa defecta | reverse complement strand
GTTTCAAATGAGGAAAAGTAAAAAGTATTTGGGCTCTGAGCTTCTAGGAATTGGAAATGTTATGATGAAATTAACTTTAAAAAACGTTGTTGATTCTTCAAAACTTTCGTGAAAAATCAAAGATTTTGTTTGAATTTTGCTCATACTTTCAGTGTTTCGGTACTGAAATGTTTTATGGATTCTCATCCTCCATTATGCAATGAGACGGCTTTATCTTATAAAATTTTCCCTCTTATTCAAAGTGACAAATGGCATTTATATTATCATAATCTATGATTATTTTCTCATACGTCAACGCATTGATCCATGTCATTATGTCATGTCTTTTTGTTCAGGGTATTTGTAATTTCTGGTGATAGTGTTAGGAATCACACGTTAAAAGGTAAGACCTCGTTAGTCCTTAGCTCGCACAAGTTTCTCAACTTCTGAGAGTTGTCGTTCGTATGAGGGCGCCAGCTGATTAACGGAAAAACATATTTTAAATAGTTCAATAGTTAAGTTTGAATGACTATTATGAATCTCATCAAGGAACTCAGTTTTATGAAAATCTTTGTCAGATATTGAAATGTTTCAAAACGATTCTAACGATGTGTTCAAAATCTCTTCACGCCCCATATGGAACATATGCGCAGTAATATGCGGATAAAAGAGATTTGACGAATTTGAGTTTCATTTCGGTAGAGAGTTGATATTTAAATTTTTGAAGTGATTTCGCTTTGATAAACGCTATTTTGAATATACTTTGGACATGGTCATTAAAATTCAGGTTTTGATCGATAGTCAATTCAAAATTTTTCGTTGAGTCAACCCATTCAATATAAGCTTGAGTCATTTTGAGAATATGTTATTTGATCAAATAAGTCTGTTTCTGAGAGTCTAAGCAGATTGCAACCGTTTTGTTTGGGTTGATACGCAAGCCATGTTTTTCAGAATGAATTTGGGTGTGTTGGAGATCTTCGTCTTACATAGCTTTCTAAATCAGACAAGTCGTAAGACGAACATAATTGAAAATCATCAGTATATAGATGACCTCGACAAAAGTTTAAACATGATGGAAAATAGAAAATGAATATGACAAATAATAAGCGCCCGAGAATACTACCTTGGGGTACTCCAGAAATGGTTTCTTCAAGTGTATATCAGAGCAGGTTATTATCAAGCGTTTCTCTTTGCGATCGGCCTCAGATCATTAAATCTAACGCTCTTTTCTGAAACCCAATGAATTTTAGTTTCGCAAGAAGTTAAAATAATTGACAAGATCAAAGGCTTTGCTTTGATCCAGAAGAACTAGAATCGATGGTATATGTTTATCACCATACATGCATACATCATTTACGACTTTTGAAGGAACCGTTTGTGTATTCTACTGTTTGTCATATTGTTTTGGACTGATTATCATAAATATTGGATGAGATCCAGTACCTCTAATACATATATTTGTTGCAGTTAAGATTTCCAATGGAATAGTTTTTTCCAGGATTTTTCTAATTTTTCTAAAAATGAGTAGTCCTGTAATTTATCTGAACAAACAAGATTCAAGTAGTGCACAGAAAATACTTGTATGTAGACTATTGATCGGTATAGTATAATATAAATGTTTGTTTTTTATTTTTTATTGAGTATTTCAAAGAACGGGTGTACTATAATTGTTTTTATGTTTCCGAGAGTTTGTATTTGCAATCCATAACCATAGTCAACGATAGATTGCAGTGATGTATGTGAGAGATATAACATATATGTTATATTTTATTCATTGTTTGTTATGAAGTCTACTTTAATCAATAATTACGTAAGTGGAATTATACAGGTTTTCATTAATATAACTTACATGTTTCGTTTTTTATCTTTGAAAATAGGAAAAACGTGGAAAGGAAAGTTTCGTTTGTTTAATATCAGAATATTCATGAAGTTTTTTTTATTCAAAATGCATTTTATACCAGATAACTCAAATAATGTGACTCGATGTAAATTGAACTCAACGATGAATTTAGAAAGATCAGCCTGTTGATTTTCCGGATTTAGGACAATTAAAACCCGTCTCTCATTTGAAATTATGAAATGATATAGTCTGCTTATTATTTGGAGATGAAATAAGCAATAATTTTTTAAGAAAAACTCACCAAAACATTTTATTTGTGATCATGTGCAATTTTCAATTAGTTTTCATTTATATTTTGAGAGTGACAATCATCAATACTCAGTAGGTACTAAAATTTTGAAAATAAGTAAACCCAAAAACCATACTGTCTAAATTGGGAATTTAGAGCGTATGGTACACAAGTAATTTTCATCAAATCCAAAATTGAAGAATAAGAAAGTACCCCTCGAAAATTAGACTTATTGATCATTGTCCTGTTATGCTGAGCAATGAAGAACAAGTTAGATAACACATTTTCATTACTCTCTAAATATTTCAACAATTATTTTATTTTCCTTGTATTCGGGTTGTTTTTTCTCATCGAATGGTTCCCTGAATATTGAGTAAGTATTCTGTTCAGACACATTGCGTGCCTTTCAAAACTTTTTTATACGCAATGTATTATGACGTGTTTGAATTCTTTTGTATTTCAGATTGTGCAATTGCATGCGACAAATGTTAAGTATTGAATATGATTGCGTATATCGAAATTAAATTTTGTTTCAATGGCGAGGGCAGCTTTTTCCCAGTTTCAATTGCGAAGGCAGCTTTTTCCCATCCGTTCACTAAAAAATTTAACATGCAGGTATAAACCGGTTTCTCTTCAAAAATGATTTTCAATTCTATTTGAAAGAGCAACCTTACAGAAAAAACGTGATTGTGCTAAAAAATCCTCTGATATTTAGTATTACGTTAGGTAGATAATCGTTTAAGTTTTTATTTGTTTGGTCTTATAGTATACAAAAAACAGATATTGATTCTTCATAAACATGGGCTTCTGATATAAAAAATTTATTCATATGATGGACATGTAATTATATAAATATATAATTTGATTGTATACTCGTATAACATACAAGCGTTTGTTCTTATATACTGTTTTATTTTCTTAAAATATGTTTTTTCGTTAATCCGTTATAGCCCCTTTACGAACAACAACCCTAAGGAGTCTAAAATTGTGCAAGCTAGGGATTGACAAGGTTTCACCTTTTAGAGTGCGATTCCTTGGTAGAACCTATGTAAAGTGAGAGGCAAAATTATGGAATGAATAAATTTTTTCGAAAATATGCGACTTTGGAGACAAATCCTGAAACAGGTCGATTTTCATTTTCAAATTATGACTTTTTGGCATATATATCATACTAGTTACGTTAACCACCTGGGCGTGATGACTTTTCAAATGAGAATAGGGGTCAAAGTTATTCATTTCTCCATTCAGTGATGTGAAAATGTTGTGTCTGGTTCTATTTTCATATCCAACCATAATTTAATACTTCGTCCTTTAGTTGTAATCATTGTTTGGGGTCACTATTACTTCATACAATAATCATGCAAGTGTTTTTACAGTAGAAAAAATTGGGACTAATTGAAATCCAATACATTTTTGAGAAATTAATGAGAATGATCCAGATCGACGATAGATCACCAAACATACAAGATTCAAAAATGGAACTGGAAATTCCAGAAGTGATCCAATTAAAACGAAAAGCAATATTCATTTATCAAATGAACATTTTATTCTATTTTCTGACAGTAGTGAATCGTATTTATTGAAAAAATCAGTATTTTTTATTAATTTTTTTACGTATCGTTAAAAGATTATTTTCAGCCCTCGTTTCGCCAACAAAAATAACAACATCCGGGAATGCCTAAACTAATTTTTACCTATCCTTTCTATTTTTATATGGATGAACTTATCATTCAATCATAATGACTTCGTTAATGGTTTTCATACTCGAATTCCTAACATTGATTACTATTAACGATAATACCGATTAACTGTACCTTAAATTTGGGAATGCATTTCATATAAAAGTCGATAGTCTGAGTGGAATCAAAATTTCTCAGCTGTCCATATTTTTCATTGTACTTTTTTCTACCAGGATTGGTCAAGAAGTCCTCAAGAAAATTGGAAAAACATAAATGAAAAAGTCACTGAGGGTCAAATTTGGTGGATACGATTGATTTAGTAAAAGTAAAATTTTATTTAGGCCACAGAAATTGCACAAGTGTGAAGCTTTGCATTGGTTATTGTGTTTACTTTCTGTAAGTTATCAGAATAGAATTACCCCAATAAACCGTTGCCATCGACAGATTTTAGCCAAACAAAATAAATTTTGTGAACTTAGTTTGTTGGTTTGACTCCTCCGAATTTGTAAATGTTAGAGATGCATTTAACTAAATTTCAATAGTTGCAGACAGGAATGTGTCGTGAACTTCAACCAAGTCAGCTTTGCTCAAGTGATCATCTTCAAGAGGAAGATTAAACAGTTTAATGACTTGGTGATCGACACACGTGTCGAGGTGTTAAAAATAACGGTTTGGTGTTCAAATTTACACAGTTTAATCACTTGGTGATCGGAACACGAGTCGAGGTGTTAAAATAACGGTTTGGTGCTGGGATAAAACTCCAGTAATATTCATTTCACAGTTTGTTCACACTTTTATTAATAATAAAAGTTTGAAACTTTGATATTCAAAATTGAGTTTTTTTGAATAGTTTGAAGCGATTAAATAACAGCTCGAAACTCACTTTCGTCCATTTTATGAAGAAAATCTTATAAGTAATAATGACTATTGAAAATACACTTTTTTCGATTCAGTCGGTTCTGGTTCTTGGAATTTTTGGTACTCTGTGAACGATCCTCTCATTTTCATATCCTGAAGTGCACCGAGGAGTCTGGTGTCATACCAATACAACGAATTTAATTGAATTTTCTCATTATTTGAGAAATTCTATTTGGTATTAGGATTAAGAAAAATACTTGAAATCGTTAGGACTTGTATGTGACTCTGGAATTGTGAATACTGGTGATAGCCTGGAAAACAACAGAATGTGTTATTAAACTCCACCTATTTACCAAGTATAATCATTAAATTTCAATGGTGTTTTTGCGGCTTTATTCATTTTGAAAAGAACGTTTCAGTTCTTATTTCATTTACTTAACGAAGTGTGGAAAATTGATCCTTCGTTCTACATAAAACACACCACAACCTAAAAGGTAATTGTGACAAATGCATTCTTGCAACTTTCGCCTTGTCAGTTACGACAAAAACTAATTATGGTTTATGCGAAAACTAGGCAGGACAGTCAATTCTGAACAATACTGGACGTGTGGGATTTCCGATTTTTTCCCAGGGAAATGATATTGTGTGCCAGTGGATTTGGTTTTAAATGGAATATCACGCTGCACTGATCATCTAGGCTAGGTGTTCCACCATAAGTACGCATACTTGGGGGCAACAAAAATTTCGATTTTGTAAAACCATACTCGTTGTATCTATGTCACAAGTCACAACTATTGATATTAAACTAGAATTACGAGATAATTAGTTTGAGTTTCCTATAAATAATCGAAATGCCGAAGTATTGCGAGTACAAGAAAATAAAGTCAGTGCATTCGGAATTTGGATCAAGTTTTTTTCCATGTGTTCAATTCACTTCTTGAAACAAAACCAACGATAATTTTAATTTTGTGATAACTCCAAAAATATCAATTATACTATATCATGTTAAAGGTGTGTGTGTGGTGGTGTGTATGGAATGCGTAAGTCAACTAAGGTATTTTTTGATAAGGATTAATATCTATTCATTTGAATAGTTTTCTATTTCACACATTTTATGAGAACACCATATAAAACATTGAAATGAGTGATTTATCCATATCAAGAAAAGATACACAAATCCCATCGCAGATTTTTTTGTAGAATTTTAAAAGAAAACCAGTATATAGTGAATTGTTTCGTTATATCAAAGGTATTAGGCATCGTTTTCCGAGAGGCCTCCCGGATAGCACCACCGCAGTCCGACATTTCGTGAATTATATATCATATTCAAACTAATTCACACAAAACACTAATATATTATAAACATAAACCTTCCTCTTGGATAACTCTCCCCATTGGTTAAAACCACATGATCCGTTGGGTAGTTCTTGAGTTTATCGCGTTCAAAGTGACAGATAGACAAGGCAAGGTGACTTGTTTTATAATAATTAGTGAATGTCATTCTTTTCTTTCCCTTCAGATTATCTGCTTCAGGAAAAATTTTAAGTAAAATCGTCCCATTCTTTTTTTGTCAGTGCATTTCAGAGGTGTTAATAAATTTATATCTACAAATTGAACAAGTGCCAAGAATCTCGGACACATGGCGCTTGTTCTGAAAATACTATACAGTTTCTTTATTTACTGACACTATTATGTTTTAAATAACACAATGATTCCTGGTCGTGCAACAAACATAACGAATATTTATTTCTGTCATTCCACGGGAAGTTATTACTGGCATGATTACTGTCGGTATCGTGGTTCAAACATTTTCCCAACCAACTACAAGCGTAAAGTGGAGGGAACGACACAAGTTACTGTAGTGCAAGGTTGATATATTTTTCATCAATATTTGAAAAAATAATTTGCAAAATTCACTATTTTGTCAGATCTTCTCAAAACTAGTTGTCAGTACATAATAATTTGTTCTCTAGAGGAAGTACAGCAAAAATTTTGAAACATGCATGTTAAGTTGGGACAGGAAGGGGTTTTTGTACTTTATATAAAAAACTGTAATAATAGCGAAACTATGTCATTGAGTCATTGAGAAATCTAACATGTTTGGAACAGGGCAAGTAAAAAATGTTCCATTGCCAAGTAGGCAGAAAGTGGTGAAGTAAAAAAGTCGATATTATTGAAAGTAGTAGTCATCTGGCTCCATTAACGTCAAATCTATAGTGCAAATAAATTATCATGAATATTAAATATTGAAATTATTCAACGTATGATCTGGCCAGTCAATTGACATGTCTTCGGATGAATAATTTATCAAACATGCAATGAGTATATGATAGGTGTCGTTCCAATAATGGTTTCAAAAAATACAGTTGCATCTTTTTTTTCAATACTTCCTCGAACATGTGCAGCGTCTCGATATTCCATCAGCCATGTCTCTTTCTGTGTAATGTAGTGATCATCTCTATACTGATGTTCATCTTGACGAATGGCTACTTCCGAGTATTTAATAAGTAAGTGATTGAATAAGTGACAGATCAATCGGTCAACATGGTATAGGTCTCAAGAAAAAATTACGGAATCATTAAATTATTCTATAGTGCTACAGTTGTTTGGCACACTCAGTAGGGTAAAATAACATACGTACAAGTAATATTTTGTTAATATTTAGAATTGTCTTAATCCTGGGAAAATTAATCAAAATTAAAAATCTAAAATGAATCCTCGAGTTAAATCTTTGATTATACTGGTTAATAATACAGGGTATTATCACATGAGTAATGTTTCGCACGAGCGCTGTAAATGAAAAGATACTTGTACTAATAAATAGATGAATGTAAGCGTTACTATGTGGTAGGAAAACATTATGAAAATGGAAATTGAAACTTCCTATGTTTTTGTTTCACTTTTATTTGTAAACAACGTTATTACAAGGATATTTTCAAACGAATACAATGAACAGACCATGGAGTTTAATAAAGTGCTATAGGGCGAAGCTCTATTTATAGGCACGCGCCGCCGGCCCCTCGGCCGGTACCGCTGCAACTGCTGTGTCCCTGCATTTTAAATTTATACTATCTTCGAAAATATTCATTCAAATTACACGCTGTAAGAGCTTTATTGATCTATATTGAATGCACAAGGTATTTAAGGTAATTCATTGGATACGGATTAATGCTGCATTGCTTAAAAATGTTTCGTAAAAAAGTAAAGTATGAAAAATTGTTATTGTGAGCCATTCCATTGTGGGCTATCTACCGTCGCGGAATATGTATCTCGTAGGATCCAGCCAACGTTTGCAGTGTAAGCGCAAAAATGTGTTTATTTACGACATCACATCAGAAACCTCTAAAATTATTAGTGTTTCTCTACTACATCAAGTATGTTATATACATATAAACATTCCTCTTGAATCACTCTAAACATCTAAGCATACATAGGGACAGAGAGTAAGAACCAACTTTGTTTTATTTTATACTGTGTAGTAAAGAATAGAAGTGAATAAATTAAGTTTTATATTTCAGTTCATAGAGTCAAACTCTTATATTTATCATCATAAATTTAAGATTTACTAACCTCACAACCATAAATCAATATAATACTCATACTGTAATTCACTCATATTAATACAAAAAACAAGCTATTTTAGATTATTTTATTATTTAACGGTCATTTATGTACAATTGAAATAAGATTTGTTTTAATCGCGTCTTTGAATTTGAAATCAACTATACGTCATTTTAGCCATCACTTAATTTTTGGTTACAGTTACCACAGTTATTTGTTGATTATAGTTGCAAATTGTATTCACTATAAACACTTCATCAACTTTCAATCCTTTGTTGACCTTCACCTACACTAGTTTTGAAATGTGATCACTTATATTGAATTCCTCCCCTTAGCATTACCTGGGCCTTCCAGGGATGTTCGTTGGGAATGGAATATAAAAAACAATCTTGTCTATAATATCTGGTGAATAATTTCTTCTCTACAGTCCACTTTAAATTATTGGTATGTAGTAGATCAGAGGACCTGAGTATTCATTTCACCATCTCATCAATCCATTTTTCCTCTTGTCTAAGAAAGTCGGAAGTAAATCATTAAAAAAAACCATTCAGGTTTTTGAGATACGATCTTTGTTACAAACAAAAATATTATCTGAGGAAAAAATCATTACATCTTCGCTTGGTAAATAAAAAATTGTACTATGAACACACACACATCTATGAATTTTGATTTGTTTCTACTCCTCCATATATTTACGTTACTGAATCTCGGTTAATTGAAAATTTATATTCACGGGCGGTATTAGAGATAAATATCGAATCAAGAAATGGTGTAAAATATTCATGAGTTACATTAGATTGAGATTGTAAATCGGGCATTACTTCCATATATTTAGTTGCACTGTAATAGTTGGAAACAATATTAGCCTCAGCCTAACTGGAAATTGATTGCCATTTATTGGCACATGAAAAAGTTTAGATTATTCAAGTGCACACAAATCAAATTTGATCCATAAGGAATCTAGAGCTTTCGACAGTAGACAGTTTACATTTCACGTCCAATTTAGTTAGTTCATGTGGAAATGAAGAGATCTGCGAGTAAATTTCGAAAACGTTTAGCAGTCCATAAAAAAATCGATAGAAACCTGATCAACACCCTCTCAATTATCCATTATTTCTAAAATTATATTTAGATTATGAACATTAACCAATTATTGTAACCAAATTCCAGAAGTGATTGAACTTACAGAGAAAACACAACATTTTGAGAAAATCGTAGATACTCCCAGAACATCCACAAACCAGAGAAGTTCAACCTTTTTAATTTAAGCGAAAGTTTAACCACCGAGGTATTTTTCAAGTTTGGGAAAGGAAAACTTGATGGAGTGGAAATGTGAGGTGTTGGGCGCAGTTTATAACAATCATTATTATTAAACGCCCAAACTACACTTTTGCACTGAAATATCCATCAGACACTCATTTTTTGTATTCAAATATTGTGCTTGGGATCGCACTTCAAAAGATAAGATCCTCACTTGTACGAGTCTTATGAAACAATAATGATACACGTCTTAATAACTTTCAAAAAATGAATATAGGAAAGAATCCATATTCTCAAATTGTTTTCGAAAACAAGTTCAGTTTTGTTCTTACTAAATGCAGCCACTGAAATGTTTTAACACTAAACCTAAAAGATTGAAGAGAGATACAAACAAGCAAACAAAAACGAAGGAAGCTCTAAAATGATATCATTAGGCTTGAATTTTTCATACCCTGCTATTCGCAGTTCGAAGGAAATATTCAATATGTGTTAGATATGATAACTGAAACATCTGCGAAAATAAATCGATTTTGAAATGAGATCGAGTTAGTGATTCTCTGAAAGTTTTTTTTATGGAAATAGTTAGGTTTTTTGTAATCAATATTTTTTATGAAAACGTTTTATTTTATGAGTTTAAAGTACGATTTTTTTTGTAATTATGCATTTATACTGATTCGGTTAAATGTTGTTCGTACATAGTACACAGTTAAAATGTGATGAAACTAGTGCTTCACATAACGTTAACTTCAATTTAAATGGAAGATGCTACCTATCTATATATATCAAGTTTAACGAAGAGTATGCTCGCTATATCAGATTATCTTGTGCTGTGAGGATGACTCCAAGGTTATTTGCTTATTCCACCATCTCAGTATTTCAGTGGGTGTGTTTTAACGTTGTGCCACCAAAATATATTACAATTGTCGTCTTCAATCGAACATTGATCAACCAAGATATGTACGCCAATGAAATAGTTTTTGTTTCGATGATCCATCCTGTACGTGTCTTTACGCACTTGCCTCTTCAAGTCTTTGGCACAGTGACCAACGTGTACTATTAATAGACCTACCTCTTCAATGGCAACAGTTCTTTGTGTGCCGATAACTAGTTATGCAACCATTTCAAGGCCAGAGAAAGTGGATTCACGAGATTCAAAATGACCGTTACTTTGAAATCGAACGTTGCTGCTTGTCTACATTTTTTCTTGATCGGGTCTGGCTTTGATTCTGCCGAAATGCCAATAGGTCACACATCCGCTTCCTTACCTCAGCTATCCAATTATTCTTAGGAATCGGTTCTTATGTAGAGTTGAAGTTGAAACCGGTTTACGTATGCGAACCTCAGTTCATATGACAGTGTGGACAATGAAGTTTTTTAAAAATGAACTCCGAAATTAAAAAACAAGAGAATTTACGTATGTATGAATGTGAAATTGTTGGCTTTCAGGTTCAATAAGAAATATATAGAGCGAACGTCATACCTAGATCAGTTGAGGTATCAGGACGTTCCAAGATATTATTATTTATCTGTACTATGGTTTTGTATTATCGGGTTAGTTTCCAACGATTAGGACATTACGTTGCATTGGGTAATGTTGAGAATAAAAATATCATTTTGACACAATGTGGCTACACGACTTAAATGTAGGTACCTAATCCTCAAGTCATATTGTGAAAGAGTTTCAAGTTATTTGCATACAAGAGAAAATCATCCTCATTTTCAGCTACAATATCATTAATGAAAACGTTGAACAATAAAGGCCCCAAATTTGACCCTTGCGGTAAACCATAGGTGGATAAGTATTCGACAGACTTGCGGCCATTGAGTTGGACATACGGTCAACAATTTTGAAAATAAAACTTGAAACGATTTATTGAACTCATGATAGCTTAATGAGCAATATATTATATTCGATAGCTTTAGAAAAGTATGTGTAAATACCATCAGAAATAAACTGTGTTACTGATACAAGATTAGTGACAGTTGATCTTTCTTTCCTTAAATATATGTTGATTGGGATAATAATATTGTTTACATTATAGTAGATTGGCTTTTCTAGAAGCATCTGGAACACTTTACAAAAGTTGCAAGTAATATACATTGATCTTGAATTTTGTATCTTGCATATATCGCTCTTTTTGAAATAGAGGAGGGGTTCCGACGGTTTTCATACTGGAGGCCTGGTTGGTGTTTTTAAGCACACATTTATAAGGATAGCCAACGTTCGGCTACAGCAGAAAATTTTTTATATTGAACGCTGGTATATGAACGTGTTCAGCCGTGAACTTAGGTTTTAATTTTCTCTGTTTGATAAACATCATCAACATTGAAATTTTTAAATGATTAAACAAGTTTTATTAATAGTGTTCTGTGCATGAACTTCTAAAGAAATCTACAAAACCATTAATAATAACAGAAAGATTATTGAGCAGCTTATCTGTATGTAAATAGTCGTAACTAACGAATGTATTGAACAGATGTTAGTTTTTTAATATTTTTGTGAAGAAACATTCTTTTAGTACTTTATTGTATTTTCAGAATTTAAATATTAATTTGTTTTGTCTCAACAAAAACTATACTCCGTCGGCAACTCGAGTACAGTTCAATAACAAATAAGCAGATTGGGTGATGTGTGTAAACCATTGGCCTTGGAGGAAGTCTCTCATACTAACTATAATTAGCACAATCAACTCGCATGCAGCGTTCAATGTAATTTTTGTGTTGTATTGCTGTATCAGAGAGATGCCAAAAGATAATGTCTAAGCGGAGGATAGTCGTTTATAAAAGCAAACGAGGTATTACGAAATTGACGAAATGTACATGTGAACAATGTACATTTTTTAATGTACCAATGGAATCAAAATACCATTTGTTAATAACAATCAAACTTGAGATAAAAACAACCTGAACCATTTGAGTCAAAATCATAGGATATTTAAACTGAATGTTCAATTCAGTTAAATTTAATAATATATTCACCTACTTTTTGTTTTTATGATGCACTGTTTGGAACCTTTGGTGTAGTAATGAATGTTACTGGAGTTTTTTCCCAACACCAAATCGTTATTTTTAACACCTCGACATGTGTTTCGATCACCAAGTGATCATCTTCAAAGAGGAAGATTAAAAACAGTTTTGATCTTTCTCTCTGAAGATGATCACTTGGTGTCGAGGTGTTGAAAATAACGATTTGGTGTTGGGAAAAAACTCCAATAATATTCGAGAATTCCCTAGGTGAGATTTAGATTCATATCTTCTGATTCTAAAATCTACAGAGCTCTACTGCAATAAATACAAAAGATACGGGGAAAATTTCCATGAGAAGTGAGACACACTGCATATATAGTAATTATTACAACCTTATAATTTGTTGCGCTTATAAGTTTCATGTCATCAATTTCTCAGCAGATAATTTTCTTGTCCATAATTACTACCTCGTT
>WOGO01004869.1:0-12906 GCA_015342085.1 Leptinotarsa defecta | reverse complement strand
GGTCAGTTGGAGTCGTAAACTCGACATCCATCTCCTCTGTAGACTCGCTCCTGAACTAAATTTACAGGGAGGTCCGTTGGAGTCGTAAACTCGACATCCACCTCCTCTGTAGACTCGCTCCTGAACTAAATTTACAGGGAGGTCCGTTGGAGTCGTAAGCTCGACATCCATCTCCTTTATAGACCCAGCGTCAGAAAGATTGTTTTAAGTTTACTCTGTCCATAAAAGTCTCACGAGTAGCTAGGGAAAGAAGGTCAGTCACGGCAGAGCACCGCATTACCGTGATAAGGCGATGCTACGACGAGAGGCGCCCGGTATCTCGAAGGTTCCGTAGAGACAGCTGATAGGTTCAGTGTCATTCATCCTCTCGGCACGGATACACACATCTTAGGATTAAGACATCGTTGGGATGCCATTCAGTTAAGGAATAACAGAACCATAAGTGATTCTGTCATTCCCGTATCCAGCGAGGCTACGTTGAAGCAGGCATCCGATGGCCGGTTTGCTCAACCCCCACATCCCAAGCCAATGCACTTGCTGAAAACAACATGCACAGTGGTTCAGGCAATAAAATATGAACAAGGACAGCCAACCCGCCAAACACCCCCGTAACGTAGGCACTGCTCGTTCTGCAACATGCCGTAACCATGGTGATGATTTGACTTTTATAGAAGACATACATTTTATATTTTAGACATTTTAAGCAAAATACTTTTACCAAATTCATTATCTTATCACAAAATGTAATTTTTATAACCTACACCTACAGGAAATCATGATATCCTGGCAACAATAGGTTCAGATTTCATAGTTTTGATCCACAATCCGAGGTTAATGACATGCTGAAGATGTTGTTTCAGCAATTTATTGAAGACGTTCAAATTTGTGAACCATGGCGTTGTTCACAAAACTTCAATATCAATACAGGACAAGAACAAAGAGCGCCAAGTGGTTCGAAACAGTCGAAAAACCTCTCATATGACGGAAACCACCGTATAGAAGTATTTAATTCCATACGGTGCAGAAACAGTGTTTCATTCTGGATCCATCATTTTTATTGTCTTGTGATGATTTAATTAAAAAAAAGTTATACGAAAATATGAAATGTATAAAATATTTTTTTCAGGTCAGAAAAATGGACGCCTCGTTTCACTGCCTTATTTTTTACCGACTTGATGGTACTGTGGTCAAACTTTCAAAGACAGTTTATTGCCAAAGTATCTAATCGTACTATAGTTACCGAGAATCCTGAAGGTAAAGAAGTTCAGCTTCTGCTTGATTATGCAAAAGATGCTCCTATTGAAACTTTTGAGATTGTAGATCAGTTCTTAACCACGTTACCAGATCGTAAGTGTTGACTTCTTTCAAAAATATTGCACATAATAAACAAACAAAATCAAATTCACGATAAAAAATATAAAAGATGGAGTATTTGAATATTTGATAATAGTTTGAAAAACTTAAGTATCCCATAATCCTAATTTCAAAATAAAATGAAACATTGAGACCTAAAAAAAGTTTTACAATTCAGAAAATTGTAGAACAGTGTCAAAGATATTAAAATCAGCTCTTCATTATTCACCAACATCTATGGATGTATGTATGTATGCATGTATGTATATGAATAAATGAAAGATTACAATAAGTATTTGTCGTTGAAGTATTACAGTAAAAATAAAGAATCACTTGCAGTCAGTATTTGATTTTGTATGTTGAGTCTTTTTTTTATTATGGGAATTTTTCTGATTGAGAAGATGCAATATATTGAATGAAGAATAAATGTTTCCAAATTCCAGCTAGTACAATTCGAGATATAATGAGCGTGAAACAAATTCAAGATAAAATAAATGTCAGTCTACAAGAGGTCAGATCTGGAAGTAAGCAATTTACAGCATTGCTTTTTGCATTTGTCTCCAACCTGGATTTGGATGGTCTTTCACAAACACTAATGATAACATGGTTTGTATACATTTTCCACTATTTAGCTTTTACGTGTACGTATTCACTTCTTGTAATATCTTGCTACAAAGAAGTAAAAATATTAGTAACCAGAAGGCTGAAGCAAAAATTACTTGTGAAACAAAAACTAACTTCCACCAGATGATTTAGGTATTTGAGATACATTTGTTGAATGCAGATGGTAAAACTACTTGTTTTGATCCTATGAAACTTTTCAACATTAATTTGTAACTGTACCGGCACATTAATTTTGTGAATTTCCACGTAATATTCTGTAAGTAGCCAGGATTCCATTAGTGGTTTTTCGGTCTAGCTTTTCAAAGATGTAGCCTAGTTCATAGCATAGATTTTGAATAGATGGATATTTCATTTCTACTGTGATTTGATTCCAATCAGCAAAATTAATAATGAAATCGCCTGCTAACACTATAGATGAATTAGTTGTCAGTTTCTTCAGCACTTTCTGCTAGCATTGATTTTATTTTTTTTATCATGACTCTGGTCGTGAAAGCCTATGTTCTTATACATATAATTATGTTTCTTTTGATTGAAGAGAATCTAGTATTTGAATTGTTTCTCTTCCAAAATATAATCGAAGTACTCCCAAACACTTCCCAGACAGCACTGGCTCGACACGCAATAAGTCTCATCAGAGATGCTAGACTGAACAACGAATGCATTGAAGGACAGGTCTGAGCAAAAAAAAGGGATGACATCCTTCCTTTCGAAAACACCATCTGTGGGATTAATAGAAACATCAACGAATATCAAACGTAGACGAGGTTTTCCAAGGAGGTCTGTTGCAAATCTAGTCTGTATTCAGCAAGCCCCCGTAAAAGACGCAGATGCCCTGTCACGGAGACCATGCCCCGATGATTGCTAACATTGCCGCAGAGCAGATGAGAAGGAAGCAGCTATTTGTAGAACTACAGTTGTAGACGACAACTGGGAGGACAATAAGATCAAGGAAGACCAAGAGAAAGATCTTGGTTTAGTCATCGGATGGAAGAAAGGTAATCAAAGACCATCGTAGCAGGAGGTTGCAGGTTATTCGCCAGCGGTTAATTTCTACTGGGCCCAAAGGAATTCCCTTACCTTGGAAAACAGGGTTCTGAAGCGGGTGTTGGAGTCTGAAGACGATGGAGAAGAAAGGCGCCAGACAGACCCTCCAGAAAGTAAGACGACGGTCTTACTGGGTTAATTGTCAAACCGACGTCAAGGACTGGTGCAGAAAATGTGATGTATGTGCTGCCGAACTAGATTTGATCCGCTTTAGAAGCCTCGTTCATTTTCGATATTCGTGGATTGAGTGTTCTTGCGATCCCATGGATAGCATCTTCGTAAGGGGAGATGCCATTGCCTCTACTCAGGCTAGTCTTTCAAGGACATTCCAACAATGAATTCGTAAATCAGCCTAACACCATTGTTGAGATTTATGGCATCTCTGGTGTTCGATCAACGTTGGTGTTTTTCATTCATGTGGGTTTTTCATTATGGTAACTATATAAAAGATGAGAAAAGTAACACCCCTCTTCGAGGTAAAAAACATATTATATTGAAAAAAGTATATGGTTTTTCAAACGCGCATTTCTGCTTTGATTGAACGAAAGCTGTATTACAATGTAATTTTTCTATAATAGAATATAAGTCGAAAGCACATCTCAATAACTAGTCATTACTTCCTGTAATTAAATCTGATTTCAGTAAATGTTACTTGCACCACTGTTATTTTGCATATAATGGATGACATTATTAAGAGCAAGAGATCAAGGTTTACGTACTGTTTCAGTGCTCCTACATTTTAGTTGTGCTTTCCATATACTCAATCATTCACTGTTATTGGCTATTCTATATTATATGGGTTTATCAGAACATCCAATACAGTTATTTGAGAATACTTTATTGGACCAGAAACAAAATTTATTGACAATATTTACTCTACAACTCTGAACATCATATCAGAGGTACCAAAGGGATCACTTCTTGGACCTCTTCTTTTCACCTTGTATAACTCTACCATTCTGAAATCACTTAAACATTGCTCAATTCACTGTTACGCAGATTTTTCAGTTTCAAATCAGTTAATGCTGAAGTAACCGATACGTTGATGAATGATGATCTGAATAACTTCATTGAAACGGCCTATCTCATTGGTTGAAGATCAACAGAAGTGAATACAATATAATATTTGGCTCGTGAAATGAAGAAAAAGCGTAAATATCTGTGATTTATTTTAAATCAAGAATGAAATATTGTTACGTTTTTCTCCGTGGGTTTACCAATAATTGACTACACTGTATAATAATCAAACTCAACTTTATTTCACTAGTAATATAACAAAATACTATTATTCAAATTATTTACAACAATATAAATGCATATGTAGATATTTCAAAAGATAGTTGAGAAAATTACATTTTTAGAACAGTGCAATAAGTGACACATTCGCAAAATAACCATAAGATGCAAATATAAAACTTGAGAACAAAAGTATGTAAACATCTCAATATAATTTTATTCAACTTTTCATTTCATCTTTGTATCGCTGCTATTTCTCTACTAAAACTGATTCATCAACACGATCTTCTAACTCAAATAAGCAGACAATGTTTCCGAAATTTTCTCCGATTCCATTATTGGATCACAACATATATTTAACACTATTCTGCTAAGTAAATCTCAATTGGAAATGTAAATATATATAACATTTTTATTTGCGATAATTTAGTGTATTATTCATAAAAATCAAACTTAGATATTCAAAATGAGAGTTTATATAGTAATTCATGATAATTTGATAAGTTTTTATCATTTTTTTTAGATATCCATCGGCATTATTGTGACATATTTGAATAGGATGGCGACCGTTGAATATGAATTTGATTGTCAAGTTGGCGGGAATTCGGTCAAAATGTTGAAGAAAACCAATTTCTAAATTGTCGACGTTAACAATAAAGTTTGGAAACGTCGACAATTTAGAAATTGGTTTTTTTCAACATCTTGACCGAATTCCCGCCAATTTGACAATCAAAATTATTGTGACATTATTGTGACTACATGAACTCTCTTAGATCTAAGATTAATAAGCTACAACAAAAATATGTTTTTGTCCGGATTTCATTCACCTGTGAAATAAGTATTCAACAGAAAAGTTATCCAACCATTTAAAAGACAAATTAAATGAAAGTGCTTTTTTTATTTTGATTCCCTTTTGGGGGGAGGTTACTGGTTAATATACACATTACAAAACAGGTATCTTTTTATTTTAGTGGAAAATGCAAGATGCCGATTAAAGGTTCTCTTTGTGAAAATTCCGAATGTTCAACAGTATATGAAAATGAGGTGATTGATCCAGAATTCAAATTTGATATTAAAATCACTTTATCTGATCATACTGGAACACTGACCAATTGCCGATTTAGGGGAGAAGTTGTTGAACAGGCATTGAGTTGTACAGTAAGTGTTTAATCTCTGATTTTCATCATCCCATTTTGTTTTCAAATAACAATAACTTTCATTAATTCAAACTACTTGTCAAAGGGTTACTTTTATATTCATGCAAAACTATCAAAATGAAAACGGGGCAATTTCTTTCAAAAGAATTATTTGCTCCAAGTAACCCAGGATTTATGACGTTGAGTCAAGGGATGTAACAGTAATTGTTCTTACATTTACACATAACAAACCCTTTTGAGTAGAAATGTTTTTGAAAATTTGTAGGAATTATTTTCTATTCAATAAAAAATAACTATTAATACTAACTGTTTAAAAAAATAAGGTGGATGTTCAAATTTCGCGGGCTACGTAGGTACATTAGCGATTAGTGATTTTTTTCTGTTGGTGCACTCGTCTCGAACATAAGTTTACATTTTCAGCTGTTGAGTATGTTTAGTTTGTTGGTGAGAGGCATAAAAGTTAAGTGTTTTGCGTGTTCGGTGATTTTCTGCTATTGAAAAAAATGGATCAAAAAATTTGCATCAAATTTTGTGTAAAAAATAGAATTAAGTTTTAAAAAAATCTAGCTGTCGCACCCCTACAAACGACAACCCTCAGAAGTCGACACTTGTGCGAGCTAAGGACTAACGAGGTCTTACCTTTTAACGTGTGATTCCTAACACGGGTTGGACGATAGCAAGTGAAAATCGATCATTCAGCCTGGGCCTTGAACCACCGACCAACACGGTAGTCGATTTGAGTGAGTGAACAAAGCACCCACGTCGAACCAACCGGCTACCGAGCTCAAAAACATTTGAAATGTTGACAATGGCATACGGTGATTGTACTCTGAGTCAGAAAAATGTTTACAAGTGATACAAGCTTTTCGCAGGAGTTCGAGGAAATGTGAACGACAACGTACGCCCTGGACGCCTCTGCATCTAGCACAGCAACAACCGATGAAAATGTTGATAAAGCGAGGAAAATTGAGTTGAGAAAGTGGGGAAAATTGTTATGGTGAATCGTCGAATCATTATTAGAGAAGTTGCTGTTTATGTATGTATGTATGTATACCTGATATAACCCAAATACAGGCAAATTTACCTACAGTACTCGTACCTGCACTAAGGCGAATATTTTATATTCAAAATGAAAGTTTAAACAGAAATCTCAACTTGATTTGGCTTAACATATTCCTAGTGCCATAAACCTAACATGAAAATGGAGGTAGTTGGTTCAATATCCTCAAATAAATCCTATGGAAATATATGAATATTTTGAGAGAAATATTTCATTTTTGAATTGAAATAGATACTTATTTGAAATTATCGAAAATTATGATCTATTCTGTGTAAAAAATGGAATAGGCATTGAAGTTGCATGAAAATGGATGTAATTGGTTCAATATTCTTAAGGAAATCCCTAGAAAATATTAGAATATTATGCCAGAGATTTGCATTTCAAGAAATATATTTCAGAATATTCATATGATTTTGTCTTGATTTTCAAGGTCAATAATACTACAATAACATAATCTCGTTCTAGGCTCGTGATTTTTCAAATATGTCAGATGATGAAAAGTCCATGTTAAAATGGAAATATTTAATGGAGCGATGTGCTGTTCATATTGCAGTAATATTCGTTGGAAATCAATATCCTGTAGTTTCTGTTGTGAACATTCGTTTAGCAGACCCTGTAGAAGTCGGAAGAAGCCTGCCAGTTTATTAGTTAACCATACTTGAAAATGTTGAAAATTCAGTTTACTAGTCAATCATACTTGAAAATGTTGGAAATTCAGTTCATTAGTTAATCATACTTGGAAATGTTGAAAATTGAGAACTTGGTTTAAATTTTAAGATATGTAACTGTTTCTCATTAGTAAAATAAAGAACTAAATATTCTCTATTGTTGTATTTTTCTGTTTTGAAATATGACTGAAATATTCATCTTCGGATTCCTAGCTAATGAAAAAACAATGGGCTATCACTCAACGATATTACTTTCATAGATAGATAAATATATGTTGAGAGAGGTATATTTTCAGGAGAGATGGGTAATTTTACAAAGATATGTAGATCTTGCCTATAAATTACTTCAAGATACAAATTGAAAGAAAGAGCCTTCTTGAAACAACTACTTTCATGTAAACATTGAATTACACAAAAGAAATAGCATTTCGGACAACAACTCTTATATGAGGTCTGTTCAAAATAGGTGAATTTCCATTTTTCTCAAAGTTTTCATTCATTGATATATTTCTATTTTGCTCCCATAAAAGTAGTCCCCCTCAGATATAATACATTTGTCCCAGGGTTTTTTCCAACCCTCGAAGCAGTTCTATGCCCTTTTTGGTCTCATCAATCTTGGGTCTTTTCAATATTGGGAACAGGAAAAAGTCGTAGGGGGCCAAATCTGGTGAATACGATGGCTGAGGCCTGATTACAGTGTAGTTTTTAGCCAAAAATTACGAACAAGCAATGACGAGTGAACGTGGAGGTGCATTATCGTGATGCAAAAGTCATGAATTGCTTTTCCACAATACCGGAAGTTTTTTCGTGTTGCTTTTCGCAAGCGGCACATAATTTGAAGATAATACTCCTTATTAACCGTATAACCATGTGGCAAAAACTTTGCACTACACCATGGTAAAAAACAAAACAGTGACCAAAACTTCAACATTTGATCGAACTTGGCGTGATTTTTTGGTATTGTCGATTGGAATTAGGTTTCGATGTCATAACCATATAGACATGATTCGTCATCAGTGATGACCCTTTTAAGCAAATCTGGATAACCGTTGACTTCATTCATCAATTTCTGAGAGATGCTCATGCGACGGTTTTTTTGGTCAAAATTTTGGTCAATTTGATAACTTCACAAAATGAATCATTCAATTCTTTCATAACATTACGACTTAATGTCACTCATGTCACGATTACAGTTTGTAATGACATTCACACGCTTATTTGATTTAATCCCAGGCATAGGAATCTTGTTTAAATTGAAAGTGAATTTTTGGGACTATTTTTTATAAGAAAGGAGAAGTAGAAAGCCAATACCTTTCCCAAATATTAATCTTTCCTAAAAATCTGCCCCCCCCCCCGTTTAATATGAACAAGATTCTTATGGCTGGGATTAAATCAAATGTCAATATCATGAATTAATTTAGTACTCCTTCTTGTAATGATATCAGATTGGTGTTGAAGAGGCATTCCGAAACATCGATTTCCGTCATTGAAGATGACAGTGTTCCATGTAAGTGAAATTTTATCTCTTACATATACTATATTGTGTAGCTCCTGTGAATAGTATCTATAACGTAGGTATATCTGGAGTACAAACTATATAGAACTAATGTGTTTTGTATACCCCTAATTTCACGAGCTACGTGAAATTAGAGATATATAAAAAAATTCTATCCATCATGATTGGAGAAATTTGAATCGCGACCATTGGCTCTTAGCAGTGGCCGATATGTAGAAAAACCAATATAAATGCATCGGTCCAAGATATAATAATATTTAAAAGGACACTGAAAAATTTAAAGAGAAATTTCAGTTATTTCTAAAGAAATATAATCACTACGAAAAATAAATATCTATGAGAAGTAATATTCAAATGTTCACCATTTACAACCATATAATTTTGGAAAATACTGATCGAGGTCAACTTGAATTTTGCCTCATATGTGGATTTGCCATCATTGAATCTTTAGGCAATAGTTGAAAATTTTATAATTTTTGGTATAAATTGATTACCATAATGTTTGCTGTGCAATACATTTTATAATAATAATTAACTGACAAGTAATATGATATAATCATAAATTATTCGATATGGTATCTGAAACTTGACTCACTCCAATTTGACCAGACTTCCTTTATACGCATTAATTTATTATATCAAATAGAATATAACTGTTCATTATTATAAATTAATTATTTTTCATTCTCGTATAAAAAATGATCTTGTATGAGATGAAGTTCATACAGGGAGGCCCATTAGTGTGAGGAAGTACAGTATCTCGCCTATAATGAGGAGTATGATGAAATGTTTCAGATAAAAGTTCTATGGTTTATGCCAGTATGTTATGTCACCATTTTTTAGAACTATTTCATCCCTACAAATTTGGATGAGATGAAATAGTCTCTAAAACTGCCACTATTTGAAAAAATTACAATTCAATTTTCAATTTGTCAAAAATTGTCTTTCCATTTATGTAGAGGCCAGCTAGGATTTGTTACTGAAATGTAACATAATTGTAATGTCAAACTCAAAACTGAAAATCGGTTGGGAAAAATCTGGAAGTATGTATAACTTCTAGTTGTAATTGGTGAATAAACATTATTATTATATTATTATTCACCAGGGATCAGAGTGGTTAGAAGCATCGCTTTTCAATAATTCTATCTGCCGGTTGTGTGGGTTCAAAGCCTAGCGACTGCAGAATCTCTTTTATGAGAGAAAGTGCTATTAATCGCATGTTAAAACGTAAGACCTCGTCCTTGGCTCGCACTTCTGAGGGTTGCTCTTTCATAAGGGGACGACAGCTGGTAAACGGCAAAAACTTTTATTTTATTTTTCAATTTATGAGAATGAATAATTAAAAAGATAATAAAAAAATATTAGAAATTTATAACAACTGCTCAAAGTTACCACCGAGTTATGGAACGTCCATTCCTACGGTTTGCTGTTTTCATGGAAACATGATCTACTGACGGCGCTTTTCCAAGAAATCCTTATCTGGACTTGCGAAGCAATGCGCATCATTTCGACTTATATTTTATTCATTCTTTTTGTAACTCTAGAGCTTGAGAAAGTTGTCTCTCATTGTACTTTCATAAAATAAATACTTTCCGTTACGAGTATTTAACTACCGGCTACTTCCAAACAATGATGTATTCGGTAACTCTATTAATTGTATTTTTCATATTGTTACGTTTTTCACCGTGGGTTAACCAATAATTGACTACACCGAACAATAATCAAACTCAACTTTATTTCACTATTAATATAACAAAACACTTCAACTACTTATTATTCAAATGTCTATCGCCATTATTAGATGGCTCCGCGTACTGCACCACTTGACTGTCTCGATAGGCGAGTGGATCGAGTTTATATTAAATATATTCGATTGCCAAATTTTGGCAATCGAAAGCGCTATAAAATTCATCGGAATTCCTTGGAAGCCGGTGGCATTATTCTCGATACATCTAGAACGGCAGCGAACATCGAACATTCGCGAAAAGTCGGTCGGACTTGACGCGCTCTTAGCCACGTCACAATTGGTTTCTGGATACCAGTGGCGGCCGTCGTTATTTTCTTTACGGCATGATTTACAACAATATTTTCCTTTGTAGATGGGGGTATTCTATAAACTTGATCTTTAATGTAGCCCCACATAAGAACATCCATTTTTGTCAAATCTGGTGAACGAGGTGGCCACTTGAAAGGGCCTCCTCTACCGATCCATCTTCTGCGAAGTGCAGTGTCTGAATAATTATGAGTGTGGTGAAAAGGTGCTCCGTCGTGTAAAAAACACATTCTTCGTTTGATTCGAATGAGTAAATGATTACTCAATTGTGGTAAATGGTTTTCCAAAAAAATCAAGGTAAATCAAGCTATCAACTCTTCCCTCAAAGAAATATGGCCCAACGATAAAATTTACAGTTATGCCGCCCCATACATTCAGGGACTACTTTGTCTGTCTGTTTACAAACCCATTCTCATGAAATGTTGCTTCATCGGAAAATGAGACATAACTAAAAAATCTGTCTTATAGCAACTGTTGCTGAGCCTATTCACAAAATGTTACTCTTTTCTCAAAATCATCATCTAATAACTTTTGATGCAATTGAACACGGTACGGATGAAACTTATTCTTGTTCAAAATCCTTTGTATGACAGTCCGGCTTATATCAGTTTGTTTGGATATTTCTCTATGCGAGAAATGATGATCTTCTGTAACTTTTGAGACGACAATCATTTCAGTTTGTTCGGTTAATGCAGTTTTGGGTCTTTCAATTTTTTCATATGCGACGAGAACCACCACTTGCCTTACTGAGATGCGCATGACGCATTTATTTGCGCACCATGAACCAGTTTACAAGCAACCGGTTACTATTATTTTAGTACTGTAGATATAATTAAGTGTTTTGCACGGAGTTTTGCAAAATTCAAGAACTAACAGTTTGCAAGATTTTCATTCTTTCGGCAATAACTTGGCAACGCCTCAAATATTCGAAATAAGGTAATACCTCCTTAGATAAAACTTTCTGCTCAGTTCAACGATGAAAAAACTTACAAAGGGGGTCTATTTAAAAAAAAATGATGATTTGTATTACCCCGCCTCAAAGAAACACTGTATATTTCAAATGATTTTTGAAATAAACAACAAATTAAACTTTAATCTGAAAATTTTCATCATATACTCCTCATTATAGGCGAGATACTGTACTTTATCACACTAATGGGGCACCTTGTATAATTACCCCTGTTGAGCTAGCAGAACCACTTTGAATTTTCATATTTATTTCAAGGTCATAATTTTAGTATATTTTTGTACCCTATTACAGAATTTTTTGCCCTTCATTCAACGGAGATATCGTGGGTTCTGGTAGTTTAATTACGCTATTAAACATTTTTCCCCATTTTTTGAATTAAATAATTGTGTAATTACCTACATCAGACATGCGATAATAATGAATAATTTTCAAAAAATATTCTTCAACTATTGGCGAGGGAAAAATATATTGAGATATTGAGGAGGCTTTTATAGCTTCCTATTGTTTATTTAAGTGGGTTCTGCTAGTTCTACCGTTGAGCTTCAGTTTTTCGAAAATTTCAACTTTAATAAAATTTTAGGGTCAATTTAGGTTCCTTAATTACGATATTGAACACTGTTTTGCTCCTCGTTCGAATTGAATATTTGGGTGACTATCCTTGAAATAATTCTTCGAATGTGGGAGTGATAGAAATATATTGAGAATTTTATACTTATTTCGGGTTTCTGTCACCTCCATAGCTGACATTCCATGAGTTGTTTAAAAAAGTTGTGGGTTCTGCTAGCTTTACCGTTAAGCTGGCAAAACCAATTTGGAATCCTTATCTTTTTCAAAGTGTTTCAAAAAATAATTTATTGTGAGATTTTCGCCGAACAATTTTACATATTCTACATATTTATTTACGGCAATGCCTATTTTTTACAAAATAATTAACAAGTTCTCTCATATGTATTCGACTGTAATTTAAGCTAGGTTTAAGAAAAAAATATAAAAAATAAAATAAAAAAATCGTAAAAATAAGTTAATGAATTACAATCTTTTCACAGTCTTTTAAAATGTTTCCAAAGAAGAATTTAAAAAATCCAAATCTACATTGTATGTATTTGCAAGTCTCAAAATTCTACCTACAGATTCATTCCGGCCATAGTTGGTGCGACAAAAGGGTACTTTGAAGATATCCGAATTTCTTGTTCTCCTTGGATTCACATTTAAAGTTATAAGTTCG
>WOGO01004868.1:0-12907 GCA_015342085.1 Leptinotarsa defecta | reverse complement strand
GCTGATGATTTGTTTAATTTTTTAATTCGTACGTGTGACACCTATAATTTTAGGCAAAAGTTAATTGCGCAAACCTATGATAGGGCTGCGGTCATGGCCGGCCATTTAAATGGTTTACAAACTAAAATAAAGTCCATAGCTCCTCATGCACTTTTTACGCATTGTCATGCCCATGCCTAACTTTAGTATTAATCAAAGCGTGCATCAACATAAAAAAATTTGCTCCTCCGGCAGGCTTTTCTGTGTGTATATAGTCTATATGACTTTAGCCTCCCCTGTTCTCCAATGCACGAGCCGTCACTGGTGCAGTGCAAGAAATGTTATAGACTTCTGGCAAAAAGTTATCAAGATTGACCTATTCTTAGGCATTTATACATAAATATACAAATAATTGTTAGAGTACAGCAGGGATGATCTAAGTTGTCTAACAGGCCCACCCAATACATTGATCGACTTCGGCAATAAGCTAGTTTGAATAGATGTGAGCCACAATAAAGAGCTATTGCAAATTCTCTTACTATTCTCTCACCTATACTACTCTCTTACCTGATCTTCGGCATCGACTGGCAGTCGATTTCGACGCCGATGACTGAAGACTGCGTTTTGTACACCTCCTTGTAGCACGTCTGGTTTCCGCAACTCTGATACTGGTTGTCCTGGAGCGAGACGGGCCTGTAGGTGGGCACCGCGTAGGATGACACTTTGTCCATGGGTAGACCAGTTTGGTAGTGCTGCGGTTTCGCGTTCGCTCTGTTCGAATCCTCGTCACCGACTCCTCGATTTATGCCCGTCTCCGAGTAGTAAGGCCAGGCGACGTTGGCGTTCGGCGGCGGTAGGTGGATCTGATTCTGGATCTGCTGAAGGATTTCCGTCGTAGAGCCGAAACGAGGTTTGATACCCCGCACGCTCGGCCGTCGATTGAAACCGTAGTCGTCGTGTTCGTCGTCGTCGTCTTTTTTGGCGTTGGAATCGTTCTCGTATCTAAAATATTTCATTCACTACACACTACATTTAGACGGATTACTCTTTGAGGACTCAGTGGTGTACACTTGCTCAGATTCTCTCTGGATGCCCAATTCATAAGAAATATAATCCTGAAAGGTCTCAGGGACCTTTAAGCAATAATACTCATAAGCGATAATGAATAAACTTCCTCCTAGGTATTCCAAAATCATCATTAATAAAAAATGCACTGATCTATGACTCTAAAACTTATGTACAACTATGTTTCATTAGAATTTAAAAATATCATTTCAGGCAGTGGATTTAGTTTGTTATAATTTCTTTTGTTGGCTTCAATTAAATTTGGGAATAACAGACAGTAGTTTTCATTCTTCTTTTTTGTTGGGTTTTTAACCTCTCACAATCTGAAAAATGTTATCAAGTAAACCAATGAAATGACTGATATTATTGAATCATACTGAAATATAAGTGGTTTTGAGTTATAATTTTGAGTAATTGCCATTAGAAGTTAGATGTCTCTAACTTATTGCTGATTGAGTTGTTTATGTCTATGTAGTTTACAGCTACAGTAGAGCGAGTAGAGCACTACCATTCTGGTGCCTCTTCAAGGGTGTTAAATTAGCTCTGGCATTCACAAGTTACGTAGCTAAGGAAAATATACACTACTGCCGGGCTCGAACCAGCACTCTGTGGTATTATCAGCAAATTAGCTACCTACTCCTTAAAATCGCTTCACCACCAAGGAAGTAATTAATACTCTTGCATATATTTCGTTGTGTAGCGTTCCTGTTTCAATTACCTTAGGAATGTTTCGTGTACAAACTGATTGAGAAGAATTAATTTTCGTACAATTCAATGGTTATATATTTGAAAGTAATTGTTTTGGATGGATTTTTCTTCCAGTTTGTATCTTAAAAATAACTTTTGTGCATGATCTAAACGTATTTGGAATATTAGGCACTGATTTATTTCTTTCTTCATATCATAAGAAGATTTCCAATTCTTCTGAAATGATGGAAATCCAAAAACCAAAAAGTTTTTCCCCAAAAACTGATATTCCTTTAAAAATATCAATTTTATTTATTTTTTTACTTTTTTAAGGTTTAATTTATCAAGGTTTTTATTTTCGTCACTAGCATGCTCTCATATGAGAGCAATTAATTAAAATTTATTTTCAAGTTATTACCACTAATAGAATATAATAGGTACACCGTTTAGCAGTTAAAAATGATTACTTAATTTTTTTTAATAATTTAGGAAAGGTTAACGAATACTTTATATCAGGTGCTTAAATTACAAACTGATTAATTACTTTTTTCGTTAGTGCTTTTGATATTTTGGGACTGTAACCGTGAGAAGCAGACGAACAAGTTTTGGATATTTTGAAATATAATGTCATTTTCGATAATAATAATTTGTTCGAAAAAATAAGCAATTGAAATATTTTCTGAAATTATAGCCGTTTTTTGCATCATTACCTGATTCTCTAATATTGACAGAAGAATCACTTTCCATTTATAAATGTTTAGTTAAGAAGTTATAATTTGTTATCAACTTCTATTCAAACAACTGAATGTGAAATATAATTTTCTTGGAATGTCAAAATCTTTTCCACAAATTCTCGCTGTGGTTAAATTTAAGAGAGTGAAATGTAATTAAAAAAATATACTAACATAATTCAATAAATGATTTTGAAGATAACTTCCTGTTGAGATTTCAAACTAGAAACTTTCATGCTCCGGTGTATACCAAGACTAAGATACAGATATATTAGAAACAACATTACAATCTTTCAAAAATTAATTATTAAAATTAAAATAGTCTGAAGTAATATGGATTTGTTAAATTCGTACATATTTTTTGAATTTCAGTCAATATATTTTTGTATAAAAAACTAAATGAAAATTTGTACAATGAGTTTCTCTTGTTACTTGTTAGGTTTCAATATGAGAGACATGCAAAATTTCCACTGATCTGATGATTTTCTTCTTCAGTGTTATCAGGTTGATTAGTCATATTCTATTTTTTTTACCTGTCTGAATTTTTCATATTTCATTATAATAATCATGGCAATCAGGCAATGTTTCTGAAATAGCCTACTTTTTCAACTAAACAAGATACCATTATATTTCAGGCAGTTGGAAAAAAGTGATTTGTTATTGATAAATCCTAAAGATATAACCCTACTTACTTTTTCTTGATCCTCTCTATTCTATTGGCATCCTGCTGGACGAAAACCACAAGCTCATCTCCAGACTCGGACGCCGGGGTACCAGCGAGAACATCTGGGGTGATCTTCTTATTCTCCTCATTCGCTAACGCCTCGTCGATATCTTCCAATGTATACTCGCTCCCAGTCGAACTTCCAACTGAACCGTGGTTGCTCAGATGATAATAATGATCGTCGGGATGGCCGACGTTGCTTACGCAAGCAGTCAGAGGAGCTAGAGTAGACAAAAACTGCTTCCTGCTCTCGTTGTTGGGAGTGACGCCTTTGAGAACCGTCTTTTCCGCGACTTCCTGGTGAAACGGACCGCCTAGGTCCGGTAACGTTTGGGTCTGGACCGTTTTCGGTTCGTAGGTAATGTTGTGCGTAAGGGGTTCCAGAGATTTGTCCCCTCGTTTACCGAAGAGGTCGGTGATTTTTCGGTAGGTGGAAGACATCGAGGACGAGTTCGAGCTGGTTGTGGAAGAGGACGATGGAGAGAAGTTGCGTTCCTTGCATTTGTTGGGTATCTAGAATCGTGACTCAGAACAATTAATAATATGAGTGGATCATGGTGATATAAAAAAACACTCAAAAGCTTTTTGTGGAAAAATATAGTATGGTCTATGAGTAAGAGACATATCGAATTTCAGAACGAAATGACTTAACACTTTATAGTGAGATTTTGACTAAACCGTTCACAAAATCACAACGAAATGTAGATAATAACAAATTCGCTGGGATAAACTATAGCTTCTGAGGAATGTTACGATTGTGATGGACGCATCTCCTCAAATGAATAATCAAATAAGTTCTCCACAAGGCGCAATGAATGAGAAGTATGGGTATGGGAGAAGTAATTTCATTACTTCTCCCATACCAGAGGTTCCAATTATATCAGTCACTGGAAGAAAAAAATTACTCTTTTTTGAAAAATTTTATTAAATTCCTAGATGAAATCGAAGTCACCCAACAAGATTAATTTATCGGTATATCAACGTTCCTTTCGAGGAAGCACTTCACATCATTCAAAGGAAGCTGTCCGAAGACGAAGATCCGGAAATTGGAACGAAATTATCAATAAGAGAAAGATTATGGAATAATTAGAACGATGTGTGCGGAATAGCTACTTCCAGTTGAGGAACGGGTGCTCTTCAGACAGCATGATAAGTTCACAAAATGTCTTGAATCTGAGAGTTGACGACTCTTTCTGGAATGGAACCAAATGGAACCAAAATTGGAGAACTTATATAAAATTCATAATAAAGATGGGATTCCAACATGAAATGCCAATTCTAAACATGAAATTTAATATTACTGGAGTTATATCCCAACACTAAACCGTAATTTTCAACACCTCGACACGTGTTTCAATCACCAGGTGGAAGATGATCACTTGGTGATTGAAACACGTGTCGAGGTGTTGAAAATTACAGTTTAGTGTTGGGATATAACTCCAGTAATATTCATTACTACACCAAAGATTCCAAATAGTGCATCACAAGTATGACATTGAAGGGGCCGATAAAGAAAAAATATGAAATCGATTTCAAAAAAGGCATAAACACCACGGGTTTGAAATGGAGTTTGAAGAGGTTGCGTAATGTTCAACATGAAGAGGTTGCGTACATGTTCAACATGTACGCAACCTCTTCAAACTCTTGGCTTTGATTTAGCCAAGCCAGAACGAGTGGCAACCTTTAATTAGGCGGCGAAATGAGCTGTAGGGCATTGGACCAACAAGGCTCCACATGACCTGTATAAATCTTTACATCACAAACTACAAACGAAGGAGTACTGTCTTGCCTAAACAATCAGAAAAGAATAGGAGAGGTTTTTTAATTGTTTTATTTGTGATCACACCCTAACACAGAGATGAGTAGATGAGTAGATATAGTCAGTCTCATATGAGAGATAAAGATGAATAATTGAAAAATGGATTACTTTTCGAGAAAAATTTCGATATGACTTAGCTTACGCGTGGTGTGTGCAAAGTTTGAGTCGAACCGAATAGTTTTCAGGTGCAAAAATACTTGTGTTCAAGAATTTAGATTAACTTAAAAGACTGTATAGAAAAAAAATACCGACTTATTTAGAGAACCATAAAAATTACCTGACTAGTATCAACCGCGTTGCTTCCTTCCTCTCCTGTGGGGCTAATCCTCGCTGACAATTCGTCCGAATTTTGGTTCCCTTCGTCGATATCGCACGTCAGCTGCTTAATGCGCTCCACCAGTGAGTTATCAGTCTTTTGAACATTCTTCCTGCTCTTCGGTTCGTACCTCACCAGCGACCTCCTCAGAGTGTTCCTCTCGATCACTCGCTTGATGGAGTCGTTAGTTCCCGCGCTCTGGATTATCTGAGGCAGCTTCGAACGTTTCGCCTCTTCGAACGCCCTTAGTGACTCCGCAGTCACCAGATACTGCTGTTCTTCTTCTTTCTGGGTCAGCGGCTTCGTGCAAGGAAACAACTGCCTAACGGCAGAGTTTGGCTTCAAGCTGTTGTTGGAGATGAGCACGTGGTTGCCCAGTTTGAAAGTCAACATCATCTCCGTAGCCTCGGAGGCAGGGCTTCCGTTCCTACTAGGCGGTTCGTCTACTTCTTCTCCTTCTTTGCGAGCAACTTGGAAAGTCGAGTCTGCTTCGGGGGACGTCTTGCAGCTGTCTTTCTTCTCTTCCTCAATGAACCGGACGGTTCTCGTAGTGGAAGAGTCGTCGTCTGACGTTGAATCCGTTTTCTATGAATATGAATATGAATAAATAGATGGCAAACTCTCTTTTATTTTTTATGATATTTATAGTTTGTTTGTAGATCCCCGAAACGAATACAACACTGTAAATTATTCAGGAACGGCTGATTCGATTTCTAAAAATAAAAAATTGTTGAATTATTCAGAATTGAAATACCTATCAAACGAGAACACCATATAAAAAAGTTGGTAGTGCATTTCTTTTCACAAACTACTAAAAATTATAGCTTATGAAGAAGGAACTATTTAAGTTAGCACTATATAAATGAAAATCATATAGGTTATCCTCGAACATGTTTCTAAGAAATATAAATTGTGATAGTAACAATAGCATTGCTTATCTTTCGCCAATAACTTTTTAATACCTACAATGACGAGAACTAATATATTAAAATAACATAAAAAACAACCAACCTATGATAATCTCAGGAAAATTTCCAGCAGGTCCAGATAGAATTCGTTCACAATTTAAAAAATAAACTACATCTCTCCTAGAAAAATCTTTGAAAAAATTTTTTAATCTTTATTTTTCAACAGGAACCTATTGTGAACTTTGGAAGCAAGGTTTTATACCCAACCCATAAATATGAAATTTCCAAAAAATCATAATTGAATAACACCGACAAATTTGTTTTGGAATGATAAGGTATTCAACAGAAAACACCAGGTCGCCAATACTCTACATTCTATTAGTTAACGATATGTCAAATGTCATACACGACAGCTATTATTTAATAAGCGAAGACGATCTCAAACTTTTAGGGTGGTCGATAGCGTTTGTGATGCAAAACTGTTGAAACTTGAATTGACTTATCTCGTTGGTGTGCTATAAACCTGCTTCACATAAATATAAATCAATGTTACCAGATAACTTTCTCAACATATGTGAACTCTTATGAAATCAAAAACATTGATCTGCCGTTGACCCATAGCATTCTCTTGGGAGTGCTGTTGGATACTAAGGTAACATTTGAATATATCTACTCTAGATTTAGAGCACCTAATTTGACTTAAGACTTCAAAATGAAATTATAAATGGTGACTTTAGTTGTTCGTGTTTAACGCAAGTCATTGAATTGAATGTAAAGTCAAGGAGAATCAGAGTGATAGAGGAGTTCAAGGTTACTAGTCATGGTACTAGTTATGGCTCTAGTAAATCCATTACTAGAGGACTTATTCATAAGCTCGGACTTCCATTGTCTAATATGATATAATATGATTTAAAATACATGAAAGAACAAATACAACTGAAAACTGAAATGAATATCTGAAAATAACAATTATATTAGGCAAAAAAACCCTGAAATGAAATTTCAATAAAATAAAAATAAGCAAAAAATTGACAATTGAGCAATTAAAATGAAATAAAAATTAAAATATTTCAAGCCAAGTTACTTCACGACGTTTCTTTGTTTGTATCCACAATCGTCTTCGGGTAATGACTGAACTATTTCTCCGACGAATGACTATTTATAGGTCATTCGAGCGCTTTCACCTACCCCCTGTTCCCTCTCCCCGCATCAACGGTTTACCGGGAGTTGACCGTTTGGCAGAACATATATGCAACTTCTTTGAACATCCCCTCAAACCAGTGGTCCTCCCTGTGGATGATCTCAGCTTGGGACCACTTGATGTTATGTTGATGAGCCCAAACATGCTCTGCTATTCCCGATTTGCTGGTTTCTCTTTGCTGTGTGCTTCTCTTGTTCTTGACAATGTGGTCTTTCAATGGCCTCTTAGTTTCACAGATGTAGGATTTGCCGTACTCACAGGGTATTCGGTAAATGCCATTCTTGAAATCGCAGGGTCTGATGTTCTACCACCATCACACTGGAGTAACCATTCCGTTGATGGTTACTCCATCATACTTCATCTTTTTTAATGATGCCTATTTCTTTTTCGATACCTTTCTTCGTATTACAAACCCGAAAGCACGGTCTACTGAAATCTCGATGATTCCTCTTTTGGTAGATTGATGGCGGTTCAATTAGTGATTCAGAAACTATCCCGTGTGAGTGGGTTTTAGGTGTATAGATGTTTCTCACTTAGTGTCGGTCCTCTTCACCAATATGTCTAAGAATGGCAATTCGTTGTGGACTTACTTCTCCATTGTGAAGTTGATGGACTGTCTTAAGCTATTGATGTGCTTTATAAAGATGTTTAGTTCTGTATTCCCATGGTTCCATATTATGACCGTGTCGTCAACGTCAGACTCGGGGCTTCTTGTCGGCTCCTTCAATGGCTATAATACATGTGTGCTATAACTGGTGAAAGTAGCAATCTCGTTGGCAATCCCTCATTTTGCGTGAAGAATTTGTTCTTCAGTTGCAAATGGCAGTTCCGTTCACAGCTTCCTAATAATTCCATGATTACTTCTATAGATAATTTCGTTCTATCACCATGGAACATTGTCAACCACCTTCAAACAAACGAAGAATAGTGACGATATTGATTCATTCGATTCATCCCTGTACTTTTTCAAAAATCAGGTGAAATATATCACCCTTCTACAGAGAAACTGTTGATATTCAGGTATATATTTTTAGTATTCCAGTCTTTTCTTCAATTGTCTTCTTTTAATCATATTATTTACTTTATATGTTTATTGTAAAATGAGATGTCCGTAAGTGAATAAAGTAATGAGAGAGCTGAGTGATTTAATTATTTAAATAAAGTGCCTGTTGAATGTCAAAGATGGGTACTATGAATAAGTTTAGATATGTCATATGAAATATTAACACACTTCCGAATGCAATTCTTTCTGCATGAAACTCACCATCAATTGTTCGCTCAACCGAGATGGATTGCTTTCTTTACTCAGTTGTCTCCACAACCTGCCACCTTTGAGTATGCCGGATACTGGAGAACCGTCGCCTGGTATCTGGGTTTGTACATCTTCAGGATGTTTTTCTTCTTCCAACGACGAGTCTAACATATACATCTGACCGCCTAGAAAAGAAGGAATAGTTTCTAATTGGATTTCCGCAAGGAAGTGTCTTTGAGCCCCTCTTGTTATTAATGTATATTGATGACCTTTCATAAGGGAGAGTTTATACATTTATACAATTTACTAAAATGTAATGAATGAAATGAATGTGCGCTTTGAAAAAATAATAATGAATGTATCCAAAGTTTATCAACTACCCAATTGAACAAAATAATTTTTAAAATAAATTTTTTATAAGAAATTACTAACGTTATTTTAGATTATTTGAGAGAGCATTACGGAAAAAACAAATTGTACTAAAATGTTGTACAAACAGTAACAGGAAAAAATACTGCTGAAATTTAAAATGAAGGTAGTAGAACAAAATAAACGAAAATTGATTTTTTTGCTAAATATCTCAAACAGTTGGTGTCATATAAATCTAAAAGTACCTAACTATGCAGGAACTAATAAAGTGGCCTGTGTATACATAGTAAACTCTTATAATCTTTAATTGCCCTCACCTGAATTGTTGGGAGAGGTAGGAGTAGTTTGTTGACTCTGGTCAATTTTCTCTTTTTCGTCTTCTTCATCTTCTAAATCTATCTTTGGCTTATTATTATCACTATTTGGTTCACAGCTATCACCTGAAACAAACGTATCTAACGTAAGTAACAATCAAGTTTCACTGCCTTTTTTCACACAGTTTTCAATAGACTCTTGTACTTTCACACCTTACATAAATATTTACCCATGATTCCAAGTTTCGAAATCATAATTGTTAGAAGAGATTTCTTCGTTGTCGGAGACTTAAGCGGAATAAATTTGTATCTTATCTGAAATTACTGGCGACGTATATTTATTTGGACTATTGGTTCGATTACAAACTAATTGACCTACTAACGATGCAATTCTATAATGGGTTTCACTTTTTAATCGTTTGATACAGGGTCCTAAGAAATTCTTAGAAATATTCAGTGTAATTTTTCGATGACATTATTGATACAAACTTTATCGATCTCTGATCATGTAAAACAAACTTCAAACTTTAATTTATTCATTTATAATTTATTAGTCCAAGATAAAATTTATTACAAATAAATTAGTCACAAGGTAATATTATTAGAATATTTGTGGCTTATTTTCTGACTTCGACAGAGCATTCAACTACGTATTTCATGAATTACTGTTGTTAAAAATGGAGAAAAATTATGTGAGGGATATCACCTCAAAACTTAAGGAGTCGTATATGCAATGAAGAACTCCATTAATAATATTACAAGTCTACCAGTCACCATGAAGTCAGGCGTTCCTTAAGGTTCCATACTAGAACATTTACTATTTCTTGTGAATGCTAATGACTAGATGAACTACCTCCATAGCCTTCCCAATTTTCATATGATGTACCTGGGCAGGATCGAATTTTATTAAGCCTCACAAAAAGTACGCAAAATCTACAAGTGGTAACACGGGCAAATAAAAATAATATGACTTTGAATGTAAGCAAAACAATTACAACCAAATTCAGTTTGAGTAATTTGCAAGAGAATTTCCTGTCTGTGAGAATACTGAATTATATGCCGAATCTTGTACTATAAGCTTGGCCTCTCACAAGACTATAAATTGAAGTGGACTCCACATAATGGAGGTATGTGCAATAAGTTGAGGTATAATTGTTATGCATTAATGTTCATGGCAACGTCTTGTGATAGAAGAGTTCTCAGATATGAAATTTTGTTTTGGGACATCGTTCAGAAAGCAGCTTACTCAGAAGTCTTGCGATTACTCAAGAATAATTCATCGCAGGTTGAGCTATAGTTGGACATAAAGAGTTACAATAAGCCTTCTCGAATAGTCTACTTCTGATGAGGTTAAATCCATCGGCTACACTTGGCCTTGCAAGAGCTTTCCATCTTTGGACCACTGTTAGTCTTTTTTCATCATTAAATCAGATGATATTCTTCGTGGAGAATTCGCATCCAGTGAATAGGAGAGTTTATTGTGATTGTCACATATTCAGACTCAACCAAATGAATCCAGCTTCTCAACGAAGCCGATTATACTTTCGATCAACTGGCAAGAGTGATACTCTGACAAACGTTGGACGCTAACCAGTGCCTGAAATATTCTTATGAAAATTAGTCCACAACAAGGTTGACACACCATGGTACTATGTCCTCAATCTGCTGAGGACCTTATTAGCTGTCAGTCTATGACTACTTTCGTCATGTAGATGCACGACAAAGCCTCTTAGGTTTATTCACATGAACAGGAAAACTCGATCTTGAATCGATGTTAAGGGAGAACGTTTGAGGTCATTTTTTTTGGCGTCAAGCTCCTCTGTAATCTCCGGGTCGGATTATTTATAGTCCTAAACCATAGATTTTGGAATGACCATAGCTGATTCAGAGCTTATATAAGAAGCTCATGATCCATGCCAAGCAAATTTATTTTCATTTCCTGTAAATTCTGAATGTCTAAGCACCCAATATAGACTCATTAGTTTATTACTATTTTCCCAGACTAGGTTTGACATCATTCTTGGGTTCATCAATACACTTCAGGAGCAGAAATTATGGTTCCTTTTGCAACATTACTCGATAAATACAGTCTGGCCCCGGTGACATATATGGATGAGTTTATTGCCTATTTAATCTTCTTCAGAAACCATTCATTTTGATCAACATTATACAAATACCAATATTCAGTATCTTATTTTCAGAATTACTACTTTACTATAATAATTTGCTTCTTTCAGAAAGGGCTGTAGGTAGCGAATAACAATTTTATCAGCCTTCTGTGTACGTTGAAGAGATTTTGCTCAAACAATCGAAACATCGAGAAAAACAGTAAATCTAATTATCTCGTCTACCAGCTAGTGGCACGAAACGAGATAATGAATCCTAATGGGGAATGAGGAGGAGCAATATCAGATATAGCGGATTTATTTGTAACTCTGAAACTGTTTAACAAATTGAAGTGGCGCTCGGCATCTAATTGAAGATGAGATTTAATTGGTCGGCGAGCTCTCCCGTTCTGGTAAATTAATTAACTGCTCTAAGCCATCGGTTGATGGCTTTTTCACGGGAGAGCAAGCATTTCGAGAGAGGTTGCACGAAGCAGTTTGTAGTATTTCTATTAAGTTAAAAAATATACATATGAGTTTTGTTCGACAAAGATACATATTATTTAAAAAATACAACTTCTAGTGTATCGCCAGCGTCTTATACACCGAGGAAGAAGCTTTTATATTATAACATTCTCCATTTCTTCTAATATTATCTAGAATCAGCAAAAATGTGATAAATAAACCCCTTCACCAGGAGAAGAAAATTGGAAGATCTAACGCCACTTTCCCTAAATGGTGAGGTCATTCCATTGGGAACTGAGTTGAAATATTTTGGCATTGTCCTTGATAAAAAACTCACCTGGAACGCTCACTTGGAAAAAGTTTTATACAAAGCCAGACTGTCTTTATGGACATGTCGTAAGATTTGTGGTAAAACTTTGGGTTTAGATCCCAAACAAATCCACTGGATTTATGTGCTGATTGTCAGACCAATGATCACTTATGGTGCAATTGCCTGTTGGACGAATGCTTTGCAGAAAACGTCCCAGGCGAAGCTCTCTGGCTTACAGAGACAGGCTTTTCTGACCTCAGTGGTGCCATCAGTACCACACCGTCAGCGGCCATGAAGATCCTTCTAGATCAACCTACTCTCCACATTTTTCTGAAGAGAGAGGATAGATGGACTGCATACAGACTTGTGCACATTGCCAATTGCACAAATGAATTCAATGCAGAGTGCAACAGACTGTTGGTTGACATTGGAAGTAAATGACCTCTGACTTTATGCCTCCAACTGTCAACTACGAACTGCCTTATAAAGTACTATTCTCGAGTAGAGAGGACTGGATCCTGCGGGAGAAGAAAATATTAAAAGCAAATAGTTGTTGGTTCACTGATGGATCAGAAACACCTTCCGGTTCTGGTGCAGGTGTTTTCAGTCGCAGACCCAGGACAGAGTTATCTACCTGCCTAGGAACTCATGCGACTGTATTT
>WOGO01004867.1:0-12907 GCA_015342085.1 Leptinotarsa defecta | reverse complement strand
GACCGCTGTGTGAATCGGTGGTTCAAGCCGCAGGCCGGACGACTGATTTTTCACTTGCCCGATCCGTGTTAGGAATCACATGGTTGAAGGCGAGACCTTGTTAGCACTTAGTTCGCACAAGTTTAGACTTCTGAGAGTTGTTGTTCATAGGGGGTCGACAGCTAGTTAACGAAAAAACAGATTTCAAACAGTGGTATACGGAAATTATAGTAAACAGGGGAGGAAAAATATATATAGAATCACAACCTTGACAACAATGTTTTTGTTTTATTGTAGTAATATGTCTGCTCTACTATTATAAAATTGTACTACTTTCATTATATTTTCTCCAGGGTAGAATTATTATTTATAATCTGACTGAACTAAATTTTGTGTGATTTGTAGTGACCTTTCAAAAATATTTTGGAAAACTTACCCCTCACCAATTCAGCGTAGGGCTTTAAGGAAAACCAACGACAATCAAATTTGCGTTTCTGCTTTAGCTCTGATTGAAGTCCCAGAATGGTGGTATAATATTCTCGGATGAACCACTAGTATGGTAGAATTTCTCAATAATAATTCCTACATTTGGTTGTCATAAATGTAGATTGTTTTCACGTAGTTCTGTGAAAACAAAAGAAAATCTGTCGTTCAGATATCAAAAAGAGTGACCTCCCTTGCGACAATTTGCCAACTTCTATTGTGCACATTCAGGCCACATAAAAGGAATTCTTCAACGATTCGGGCCAGTTCTTTCTGATAAAGAAGCCGTGACAGTAGCATGATCAACGAGGATGAAAGTTGTGCAAGTGATTTTGTTGTTTGTTTCATTTTCCATAGTCAGTACTGCATTTGGGATTATAAGAAATAAAGATGAGGTGAGATCTCTTATTATGTGATTTTTTACAAAAAATATTACACAGGGTGTCAATTTGAAAAAATCGGAAAGATACGTCAACTTCTATTTTCAAGGGGCCTAGTTTCAAGTTATATTTTTAGCTCTTGTGTTTTATAGATGTTTTTATACTATGAATGTGGCTTCAAACATAATGTTTTGGGCACAGTTGATAACATTTTGACCAGTTTATGAATTAGTAAATCATATTTCCTTATTTCCTGAAAATCAAGGCAGTGCTGCTTAATCTATCGATAACATAAAAATAAACTCAATAATTATTATTCAATTTTATTAATAAAATATTCTCTGAATAATAACCTGAAAACCTTACCCTCAGAGCAAGCGCATTAATTATTTTTATTGATACCCCAATTTGCCCTTTTGAAGTAGAGTAAGTCCTGGGTAGTTGGCCTTAGTTTCTTCTAAGTTCTATCACAAAGCAAATACTTATGTATATCCTGGAGATATCCCTCCAGGATCACCACTATTTTAAGACACCAACCACAATTGTGTAAAACCATTGACATTAAAAAATATTCCTCATCCAGGTATTGTAGGTCCCCGCTACATGATGGACTCAATGAGTAATGATTGGGTTCTGCTGAGGATTTTCTGAGTGAAACGCGAAAGACACTAAAAATCAGTTAGACAACTGGATCATCTCGATAAACTACCATAATGTTACTTGCACAGATCTTGAACTAGAAATTGCTCAGATTAGATATGACTGTTTTTGATTGAAGGTGAATTGCTTATGTTACGTTATCTATAAATCAATTCTTTTCCAGACACTGATTCGGGAGGAAGACCGCAGGGGTGCGGAAAAACTGGAGGAACCCAAAAAAGTTGACGGAGCGAAAGCGGGCAGCGCTGTACGTAGTGTTTGGGCAGTTGGACAGATCGATAAAGAACAATTAGGTAAGATTATGACATTTGGAAAGTAAGACTTCTAGTACCTTACTAGCCTGAGTTGATACCATGTAACAGACATCCTACTTCAGTTCTGTTTCAGTGTTTTTGAATAAGAAACAATTTTCACTTTTTGTCATTTTACAGATTATCATCACGGAGACTACGCAGGCGGATATGGAGCTGCAGGTCCCGATAATTTAGGATATGCTGGTGTAACCCCAGTTGGTCTCCATGGATATAATACAAGTAAGACAATATGATCATTGAATATGAAAAACTACTATCTATATGACACTTTATATTCTCTGTGTTATTTCATGTAATATCTAATTAATCTGCTTCAATTTGATTCAACACAAAATCAACATCCGAAGAGGATACTAACAATTGAAACGTCGTGACGCAACTTTTTTAATTTTTGACTTTTCAGCTTGTATTAATATTTCAATTTTTTTTGTGGTATCCAGTACAGAATAAATTTACTGTCAGAATCATTGCAAGAACAGTCTTGATGGCACCTTCGACTGTTTTGTATTTGGTTTCCGGCAACACATGTTTGCGACTACTCCTATGAAGTTTTTGTCAAAGGTGTACTTTGGTGTCATGTGGTGCATGAACTTTTGAACCTGTTATCAATATTTTACTTGATGAAATGTTAAATTACCAGCACACTGTTTGGAATTCCATACTTTTATGTCAAATAATTCGTTCTAGGATTTATACAGTTAAAGGTGGTAAACTCAAACTTGCACTTTTTGAAAACTGGGAATTGTTGTTCACATGGCTTGTTAACAGAGAAACCTATTTTAACCTACTTAGACTTTTCACACCTTAACATTTTTCCATTCATAAGCACCTTCTACTGATGAATCAATTTATATTAGGCCTGTCTTTTGCAAAGGGCCTCATCAGGGAGGTAATTACGAACATGGACAAGACGACTATGGTCATGGATATCCATCTGGTGGATCTGGTCTGAAGTACGACCACGGCGGAGGAGAGGTAGAAGCATATGGACATAGTGACGGTGGTATTGGATATGGACATAGTGGAGGTGGTGTCGAATTTGGACATAGTGGAAGTGGTGTTGAATATGGACATATTGGTGAAGGTAATAATGTTGAATATGATGGGGGAGCAACTGACTGTAGACATACAGGCGGTGGTATTGACTACGGCTATGGACATTATGGTGTAATTGGACACGAATACACTGGTGGAGGACTGAACTACGGACATAGTGGAGGAGGTGTCGCCCATGGTTACGGAGGTGGCAGTTATGGAGGTATTTTTGGAAAGGTATGGATAATGATTGGTATTGGTCACATTTATGATGCACCATCAGTTTCTATAAAATATTTGTTTGTGTTATCTTATCAGTTGATTGAATAAGCACGGAGCAGAAAGTTTCTGAGATGATTCCATAATTTGTACTGACTAAACGTTTATTCATAGAATAAATACGATCTGGAATAATTTAACATACTGTCGGACTGCTAGGTTATCTAAAGTAAAATATTTTCATCAGTTTTTTCGTTATACGAAATGTTGGGTAAATAGTAAAGACAATATTTTTTACCCCCCATGAACTTATTATAGATTCTACTACTCAACTTTTTTCTTACTATTCATCATTTAGTAATCGTTGATTGTTTTTTCCAGAAGTTACCATTGAAGAAGTTGCTTCTTCCAATAGCGGGACTAGCTTTGCTTGGTGCTGCTGCTGCTTTATCGACAAATCCTGTCCTACTACATCTTGGAACAATAAGTGGTAGAAAAAGACGGTCAATATCTAAGAAATCATCTGGGAAATTTTACCCAGGAAATCCATACGTTACACCAATCAGACTGTAGATGTGACATGACTTGGAATCATAATGCTCACCACTAAAACTGTATCATTTATTTTGTAGATATTAAATTCATATAAATGATCGGAATGTACTCTCTACATAGAACGAGATGTTTTGTCAACAATATCTGATTTCAGTTTTCTCAGAAGACATCTGGAAGTTCATTATTGAATTTGGTTTTATTTCGAATAAACTAAACTGAATTTAACTGATGACGGTTACTTGTTTAGTGAAATGCGCATCGCAAGACATTATTTTTATCCTGGTGTAAAAAAGTGTTTTCAATAGTCATTAATGGAAATGGTAACAAATGGGAAAACATGGTATTGAAGATAATGAACAAATATAGTTTCAGAACCGAATCTTTGAAGATCATCGATTCCATTGATTTTACAATATGTTCCTACATTGGCATAAATATTTTGACTGGGTTGGATTTTGAAGAGGAAGTATCATCCTCAATTCTTAAATTGAAAATCGAAGACTCTTTCAATTTATCATTAATAGATTCTTGACAAGTACTAAACTCGTTTAGAAAACGAAGATAATAATATACTCTCCTTACTCAGAGTGGATTTAGGCTAGGGTACAGTTGCTCATCAGCACTGTTTGCTATTTCAGATGACATGACAAGGCCCCTTGATAATAATTAGATGTGTGCACTGAAACTACTCGATTAATCCAAGGCATTCGATACCTCAAGACATGAGATAATTCTCTCTATCTTACACTTTATAGGATTTTCACCAAATGCTTGTTCAATTATAAATTCTTATGTATCTGGTGAATCGCAAAAGGCACATTAGATGATCATATCTCAGATTCTTTAAACATATGTCGGGGCGTTCCTCAGGGAACTATTCTGGGACCATTACTATACACTATTTACACTAGCAACTTCTCTCTACTGACACAGCTAGGTATATCTTTCATTTAACATTTGTGATCTAGTGGAAACAACGGACTGCATCAATTCTAACTTGAGTCAATTACTAACCCTCACGAATGATCATTCGTTCAAAATTAATTCAACCTGATCTGGCACTGACCAGGAGGTGAGCTCAGAAAAGAAAATAATGACAGTGAGGTTAGGAGGAGATAAGAATAAATTATCTAATTATTGCAAGAATCTTGGATTGATTATGAACAATAAGTTACGAATTGAAGAAAAAAATTAAAATGCATATTTATGTCATTGAAACTCATTTTCACTGAACTGACTTACAGTCAAAGACATTACAAACTGAAAATCCAGGTGTGTGATAGTTTGTTGTCTCGCACTTTAATCATAGTGACGTAGTCTATGGACTATGCATGAACAGTTCTGATATAAGAAGAGTACAAAAGGTTCAAAATTCTTGTTTGAGTATGAAATATGGAATATCCCTCAATATTCATATCAAAAAGTTGGATTCAGGACTGATGTGCATCATTTGAACTTATGACGGAGAAAGATGCTTACTATACCCAAGCATAAAAAATAAGTATTGAAGCGATCTTTTTCCTATAATATAGCGACTTGAGGAGATGTCCTGGATGTACCTAACATTTCGTTGTCTGCATTTTTAAAAATTTATTTAGCTTCAACCACAAATGGTTATTAGCTGAATGTCATTTACTTACATGTTTCCGCATTGTAAACTGTAAATTCAGGAACTCAATCAAGCCAAGTACCTCTATTAGTACCTACAGGGGTGGTATATAAGGGCTATTGTGATGAACCATTGTTAGTTTATTGTATAAGTTTGAAAATGTCTGTATAGGACGAAACTGCAGTAACGTTAGTAACAAATAAAAGTGGTGAAAAACAGAAAGTTTAATTTTCTTCGATATGATTTTTTACCATGTAGTAACGGCTACATACATCAATTTACTCACTTGTTCAATTTGTAGTACATGTTCAACAGGCAGCAAAAACATATGGGACTTTTTGGAACGATAGTCATGTCACTAAATATTCTGGCGATATCTTGAATTTATTGAAGCCTCTAGAGACACCCCATATTCCATTCCATGAAAGAGAGGACATTGGCAGATCAAGATCTTCAGATGATGTGTTGCTGCAGAGTTTTACGGGTTTTCCTGCAGTTGAAAAAGCAAGTGCGCCAATGGAGTCGCTCCGGAGCGCCAAATAATTTTTGTTATTTCATAATTTGTATTGCTTTCTTATTTTATGTTTATAATAATTACGTTATCCTTTAAAAAATCAGTCCTCTATGTTTTTCATGGTTATTAGGTAATACTTCAATGGAACTGATATTAGAGATAGAGCAGCCGTTGCTGTAGATACTAGTTAACCTTTCTAGAAACGAATTTTGAACAGATTGGTGGTTTATATGAAAAATATCACACTTCTCAACAATCGATGATCTTTATATCAGAACACAATGATCGTTATAGTACTTTATTTGCAATTCCAGATTTTATATTTTGTCGTAGATAAACGCTCAGACAATCATTATCATGACCTCATGGACAGAGAAGACTGAACTATCGATAACCACAATCTGTCGAGCTGGTGTGAAATATAGAAAAAATTATTATACTGTTGGCTTAATCAACTCAAAACTATTCAGAACACATCTATCCAACGTGGAATTCCTGGTGTAAACACAGTTCATCCATATTCAAAGATTGTATAGCAGGCTAAAAATACTAGCAGTAATGATCAAAACAGTAATTACGATAGGTACGAAAAGCAATTTTAACAAATATATATATTAATGGTAATCTTCGACATGCGCCGCTTCGTGATCCATTCGGCGACAATATATATTAGACCCAGCACGTCAGTTTCGGATATCTTGACTAGAAAGTACACTGAAAATTTGTACATCTACTACCCAAAGGATATTTTCAATATCAAATATTAGACTTACCAGATATTTTTCTCAAGGTAATTTATCTAGTCGTTACATGCCTGACGGACTGCAAATTGCCTCCATAGGTGGCACCCAAAACATGAAGTTAATGATCATAATAGTTGATGCCGTTGACACCGAAATAATATTAGACTCTTCGGATTTCAAATTTTGGTAAGAGACCAATGGTCAGGTAATAAACAGAGAGTCCTGGACTTACAAGTAAGTGTGCTTCTGACATCTACGATGATAATAATGTTATTGAAAGAACCTTTAGATCACAATTCAGATGAGTCGATGATTCATATGCTATTTTTAGAAAAATCAGTTATTTTGAACTGGTTAGATGATGACTGAGGTTCAATTTTGAAATATTCACTAAATGTAACCATGCATTAGAACACTAAGAACAGTTCCAGACTCCTTTTCAAAGAAAGCCGTCTTGCCTTCGTGTCATTGGTAACAATAATTATTCAAATCGAAAAGAAAATATTTTTAGAGATCAGTTTTTGAGAGGAGAACTTTTTGACTTTCTACTTCTTTAACATTGAACAGAAACTGTGGTGCTGATGAGTTAGTTTCACATTTATATTGAAATGAAAGTAAGACTTAGCTAACATAATCAAATAGTCTCTATACTCTCTAAGAGTAAATGTGTTCTGAACATAAACGACTTATTTACAGTTACTTTTACCATTAGCGCTAGTGTTCACCTGATGTCTATTTTCTATTCAGAAATTCAATATGTTGCAATATGAGCTTAATACTAAGAGTTTTGATACTTCAAAACATTTTGGGGTAGAGTTAAACTAAAACTCCTAAAATAATCAGATGGTCTAGAAATCATCTGTAAATCTCTAATTCAGTGGCATAAGTGCAACGTCTTTGAAAAAAATTGATAACAAATGTGAAAAATTTAAGATCCTGCTGAACTTTGCAGAAACATATTAAGGATCACCAATTTTTTCATTTAAATGAAGGAATATAGAAAAAGGCATGTGTTCTAATCACCTGTTTTTGTACAGTGATATCAGTTTTTTTGGGTTTGAATGATAATCACAAATAGACAAATTTTAGTTGAGATTCAAGACTGGGAAAGAACGTTATGACTTTCTACTTCTCCATCACTATATAAAAAATGTGCAGCTGCAGTTTCGTAAGAATGTATCATATTTCCCTCCAACCGATTTCTTGGAGTCTTTGAAGTCCACTAGATACTCGTTAGGACAATAAGAGGATTGTTCCGAATTCTTGGGGTTCTGGTTGAATACTCTTCGTGAGCAAAACAATAGCAGAATCAATACTATCAGTCTATCTCGTTTTGTGCTCGTAAATCTTTTGCTGGAAAAGTCCTCACTTCTTCACTTTGCAGTAAATGTTCAAGAGGTAGTAAAAACGAATGTGAATTTCTGGAACCTAACTAGCGTTTCCTAATATGATTGATAACCAGTCCGTGCAAAGCTTATTGTTAAATCATCTGAAAATGGAACTTTTAAGAGGTGATGATCGACTGTATTGCCAAACATGCACGAAACTAACTAACTGTTACAAGGAAACAAGTATAGTTGAGGCACCAGTTAATCTAATAATAACACTGATGATCTTCAAACATGACTCAACCTCTGACGTAAGCACCAAACTTCAAAATAGTTGAACACTTCAATCAAGCAGACCACTATTATAATATCCATGCAGTCATTGTTCACTGTGGTTTTGGAGTTGAATTTGGTCAATTTAAAAAAAAAAAATAATCTGACAATTCATATCTCAAAATCTGACAAGTTATTTCATTCATTTTTATTGATCGAAATACAAAACAGCTAATACTGGGTGTTCGACTACCAAAGTTCATGAAGTTCCAACGAATTTAACAACTTTGAATGATATCTGCCCCAAAACCATCAAGAATGTTTGAAATATCAAATGAGAAAGAATAATTTCCGATTTTTCAATGTTCATATCCAAGTTGTTCTGGATACACTTTTTCCAGTTTCTATCTGAAAAAATTTTTGGGCACGATATAAACATCTCTGTGAGAATATTCATCGAAGTTGATTATTTTCTTTCTCCCTTTGGAAGTTTCCCACATATTTTTTTGTAAAATAACATACATGATCATGTATTTTCATTTTCATGTATTTCAATTTTCTTTAGTGAGAATATCAATACCCTTTTTCCTTATAAAATATCGCCGTTACTGCCAAGACGAGTAACAAAGTGACGTGCTACACTCGTTTTTCCTTTTCAGGAGTCCTGCGTATCTGAAAAGCGCCCGATATCGATTGCTGTATTTCAGGAGGGTCCTGTTGGTAGCCATTTTGCTGGAACGTACTCGTTTCAGAACGCAAACCTCTCCTAGAACCGTGAAGTTCATTCGGATATTATCGAAGTGATACCGCATTATGTGCCCCAGGAGCTAGTGATACCGAATTTTTCATTGATTTGGAAAAGTACAGAGAAATGTGAGTACCTGGTGTATTTATTAGTCTTGAATTTTGAGTTGAGGAGCTTATACGACATTGCTAGGAGAAGATTAAGAAATCTGCAGTCTGCCAATTTTATTTGGCCAACTTAACTGACTTTGATTGTATCATGTTCTGGAGGGATCACTAGTTTGGGAAATCCAGTTGTCATCTTCACGGAAGGTTGAATTTAATTTAAAACCTCAACAACTCTCATTAGGCATTATAGACTATGGAGAGTTGAAGTCGTTTTCGATTGAAATAGTTTTAATTTGTACTGGCAGGGTATACATGGTCTTCAATCTAGTTTTATAATAATTATTTGAAATGGACATTTGAAATTCAACAGAGTCATTAATTAAAAGCAATTTTTGATGTTTCCTTGTGCTGCCAAGAACAATATATATTTACATGGGATCATTATGCAAAGACATTGATTCAGATAGTCGACGAATATTACGAGTCATTGAGATTGGTTTGAAATTGAATATTTCACTCACATTGGTGGGTTCAGTTGATACCCAATGTAGTTCAGAAAGTACATTCATCGATTTTTTGGAAAACCAGCTATCTTTCACTACTCCTTCCATTTTCTCGATTCTAATGGAAATGAATTGCTCCAAGGGAATAAATTTACCCCCAAAGATAAGAAATCCGCAAGTGAATGAAATAAAATCCTCTGTACTCTCAAAAATTGTAGTGTTACGATTTGTTTTATTACACATAATCCGTTCCATCAACTATGTGCTACTCTCAAGAATTCCTTCTAGGGTGTTAGGCAGAGTTTGGTAGCTTTATGTAGAAGAACTTGTAATAGATGATGATGAAGACCATAGAATAAAAAGATGCTGCCACAGAGAAAAATTAATTAATAGAATATTACTAGTAACCTAAAAATGTTACAACTTTTACCGCTGAAAGATTTTTGATTCTTTGATTCCTCCATTCTGTTTATTACATACATAAATGATATACTGAGTTTCACGAAAACACGTATGTTTTGGAAGTGTGGAAAATTGATCTTTCTAGACTTGAACTGTTTTTTCATTTATCTGAAATGACTAGAAAATATTAAAAATTTTCTAGAATATATTGAGATGAAGTATTATTGAGGTTATAGGAGTAGCTCGATAATTTGTAGAAAACTCCTGCAGATTATATTGATTCTGATAGGACCTTCGATGGTTTTGTTGTCTTTCTTTAGAAAATTTGCGAAATTTGAGCAAAACAATATCAATATTTTCACAAAAACCATCAATGCGCCTTTCTGAGGAATACAATCTTTCATTTGACTTGATAGACACCGCACGGATAATAGAAGAATCAGTTATCCATGCTCTTTTCATACGGTCGATTGTGACGCAGAGCTTGAGCGGGATTGACCTTTGTGATGGATTTTGTGCTTAATCTTCAATCTGTTATATCATGTTGACAATTCCCTGATATCACAGGGCGTCAGTGTCATCCATTCAAAGAATTTAACCTTATCGCACATCAGAGCTTTACATTCGCAAAGCAATTGTTCAGCAATATCGGTGGTCGCTGTAGAGACACTTTTCACTGTTTGGTTCTTCCATTCTTTGGAGATGATGCCCATATCCATATCCAATCACAAAAACTGTTCAACTTCCTTTAGCGATAAGCCAATCCACCTTCCAGCTCGTCTTTATATTGACCTTTCATTCCAGTAACATCTCAAATGACCTAGTTCTCATTGTCGGTATTTTCCTTTCAGTGAATCTTCTAAAGTCCACAGTTAGGTTCTGGTTTCGAAACGAAGAAACGATTTTCCCCGATTTTATGAGGACATTAGATTATTCATTTCCCCTTGTGACCCGAACCTTCTCCCAATTTACTTGGAAGATGGTAGGGGTACTTCTAAGGAGTTTGGAGATATTGAATATTTTCTGTGTCACACCAAACTCTTCATCTATTTTAAACTTATCAGTACACCACTCGTTTTTACCCAACTATGACGACGCATACGTTTGGCGGATATTCATAACCATTTCGAACGTCTTTTAATTTTTTGTTTCTTTGTTAGTTATTTGGCAAATAGTGCAGGCATTGATTGCTACATCTTTCATTACGTTACTCTACGATTTCCAAATAGGAAAGTTGTGCTTTCTGCCATCATCAGAAGAGAGAGGTAGATCTAGATTTAATGATCTTTTCATTTGACCACTAGATCAGTTTTGGTTTCAAAACCCATGGGTCTAGGATATTTTACAGTTGCAGCATATTCAGACTTCCTGTGTAGCTTCGTGAATGCTCAGAATCAGTTCTTGGCCGAAACTTCTTCTTCGACAAATGTAAGTTAAGTTGTACTCGAAGTTGGAGCTTCAATCTCCCTTTGAGAATATAACAATTACAGTTCTGTTAGGATTGAATGTTGATTCTTCGAAAGCAAAATCGATTGAATCAGTTTATTTCATAATTTTCGAAAATAATGTTAACCAGTGAATTGCATTTTTTGAAAACTAAACATTCCAAACGTTAGCTATGTTTGATGTTTTGTTCGCAGCAGAAAGGAATTTTTCACACTGTGAAGTAATATCTGAGAAATAACGTAACGATTGGTGAATAGCCGATGAAAAAAAAAATTAAATTGCGAAAAGACAATATTTTTTAAAAGTGTTTATACTTTATATCTTCCACCTCGAGAAGTATTTTTTCTTCGGAAGACTCCGAAAACAACGAAAATTACTTCAAGTGATACTTTATTGTGCATTTTTGATTGTACAGTTCACAAAATAGCAACACGTGTTCCATTATACCAGTGTTTCCCAAACATTTTGCTTGGGGACCCACCGTCATTGTGGAGTTTTTTTCGCGATCCACATAATAAATAATATTCAGTATAATTATTATTGCTAATAATATTTTTATTATTATTATCTTGAAAATTCACTGTTAAGGAATACATCTCTAAAAGAAAATCGTTAAGATGATATAATTGAAGATAAAATACTGTACGAAAAAAAACATTTAATTCAGGAACTTAAAACTGAACAAATACAAAAAATTAAAAATGAGACTTTTGTAATTGATGTGACTTATGGAGCTGGTGTTTACAAAAGACTCTATATCTGGGTTGAAAGTTGAAAGCTTTAAACGCAGCTCACTTTCCACACAGTGGAGAATTCCCTCTTACACAAAAATGTGGTTGAAAACCCCATCACCTCTTTTGAGGCTATGTTCGAAAGAACTGTATAATCTCCCCTAGCCTCTATCCAAAATGGGAAAAACAATTCAAAAGTATTGAGTGTTTTTTATCTGTTTTCGCGACCCATCTAAATTGCTTCCGAGACCCACTAATGGGGCGACCCATAGTTTGGGAACAATAGCTTCGTCAGGTGTTCATAATTAGTGAATGAGTTATGTGAAAAACACCCCTGAAGAAGCTATTGAATAGTGAAACACATGCTGGGATATTGCAAACTGTCCATTGAAAATCTCACAATCAAGTATCGGCTGATTACATAACATATAAAACTTACTTTTCAACAAAAATTATTAAAGAATGTTTGTTTGAAGATGGTTGACAATGTTCAGTGGTGTATTTGATCAGTTCGGACTTCCATTGTCTAATATAATATAAATTGATTTGAATTTTCTGAAAAAAATCAAAAAGATTAACCGAAAATAAAAATTTTATTAAACAAAAGGCTGAATTTACGAAGAAATAACATACAAGCAACAACCAAAAAAATAAAAAATAGAAATATTAATAAAAGCTGTGAATTAAAAAATATTATTAACAAAAAATGAAAACACACACAGCGAGGAGAAACCAACAAATCCGGAATATAGCATGTTTGGACTCATCAACAAAACATCAATTGGGCTCAAGCTGAAATCATCCACAAAAAGGAACACTGGTTTAGGAGAAAATTCAAGGAAGCTGCGTATATGTTGTCCAACAATGCATTTAGTCAAGCT
>WOGO01004866.1:0-12908 GCA_015342085.1 Leptinotarsa defecta | reverse complement strand
CAAATACCTTTTAGATCCTCAATTATTTTGCAACAAATCTGATCTCTTAGTTTGCTTTCAGTCGATGCACGATACCGCATCAGATTTTTAAGGAATTTATCCTTAAGTAAAGCGATTTTTAATTTTTTGAGCGAAAACCATGCGTCGGACAAAGAAAACCCAGCAAATCAAATGTGCTCAAAAATGTATGGAGATTTTAAAAATAATTTTTAATTCAAGATAAAGCAGTGGCGTAGTATTTTTTTCGCCAAAAATATACATTTCAAAACTCGTACGTACGCCACTGGCAGAGAAAATTAAGAAAATTGTACATCAGAAAATGCGCCTTGAGGCATGGAACATATGTATCAAATATGCCAAAGATGTCTACAAAATTATCTCAGTTATTATTAAAAAACTGATTATTTTTGAAAACTTTGCCATCTTGTATCTCAAAAGTTAAGGCGTTTATGACATACGTCCATAGGAAGTTTTTTTCTTAAAATGGGTATAAGCATTACCTCCTTAAATATTAGCATGTGTTCAAGGAACACCCTGTATAATGTATACCTAAACATAAAAGTAATATTTTTAATATGCCTAATTGATGACTTGTTTATTTTGTGGAAATGCATGATCACTTTAATGAAATGAATGAAATCACTGTTGTCTAATTTCCGGTCGTAAAAATTAAATAACTATTGGAAATTAGACATGACATGAGCATTGAAAACCATCTACTTTTACGGCCAGATTCATGATTAGACAGAGGGAAAAAATCGTGACTGGCAGGCCGTGGTCTAATGGAACCTGAAGTACCAACCGTTTTCATTTGTTATTACGGAAGACATCATCAGTAATATGTGCGTTCACTACTAGAACAAGGGTTAAGCTGCGTCCTCACTGAGTCGACACTGTCGATCGACTCTGTCGATTGACGTTGTCGCCTTGGTGTGTAGATGACACTCGACTTTGTCTATCGACAAAATTTATCGATCGACATGTCGATTTGTTTTCCATCGATTGTCGGTAAACATAAAAGAGCAATCAATCGGCTTTAGTGTGTGGACGTGTTTTCGACATTCGATATTCGACAAAATTTTAGTACTCAGTGAATTCTTGCCTTGGTGACATCGTAGCCTTGTGTTTTCGTCGGAGTAATGGAATGGGAGCAAGATAAAGTCATAGCCTTTATTGAGACATACCAACTAAAATCAAATCTATGGAATTCTAAAACCAAAAACTATAAGAACAGAAATTTGACACATGATGCCCTTATGGATATTGCTAAAGAATTTAACCTCAAGAAATAAGCGGTAGAACAAAAAATTAGAAATCTTCAAAGTCAATTGGCAAGAGAAGTAAAGAAAATAAAGGACACCAAGAAATCTGGCTCTGACACGGAAGATGTGTATAAAAGTAAATGGTTTGCCTTTGAAGCCATGAAATTCTTTCTAGACAAAAATAAGCCCAGGAAGATATTGGATTCAGAGGTACGTATAAATACTGTAAGAACTTCATTTTGTTATTTATCGTATCATATATGCATATAAATAACAAAAGGTTGTAAAGCAGATAATTTGGAAGTAAAACAAAGGATAAAATTTGTCATATTTTCAAAATTCAATTTGATTATTGTTAAAAATACTCTGAAAATCCAAGACTTCTGGTGATATATACAATATTTAGTTTTACGTGGAGTGTTAATAAGGGTTACGAAAAACTTTGATATTTTTTACTGCTTTATTGCGAACACTTTTTCTACAACTTGAGTTTGTGAAAGGTTTTTATTAATAAACGTTGAACAATTGCATGACAACTGAAAAGACTCATGAAATCGCAAAAAACAAAACTACTCCTCCTAACGAATTATTTCTAAATCAATGTTGTCAAACGATAAATTTCAACATATTTCGTATTGCCAAGGAACTTCTCCTTCAGGTGTCATAAAGTAATCTCTTAATGTGTTTCTCACTTGTTGGGCCTGTACTGCACTTTTTCTGGGTATTCTGGGTAAATCTGCCAAGCCAGGAGGAGTTCCATTATCATTTCTCCAAGCTCCTGGAATAAAGTCCATTGAATCAGAGTACTCAGAATCAAATGTTCCAGGGAGATTGTGAATGTTCTAAGATAATTGTGTAAGTAACATCCTACTAACGTTAGTTTGCAGGCGGTTTGGGGTTCCAATAGCAATGGTTTGCGGGATATTCGAAATACGTTAGATATTAAGCCAAAGACATTTTGTGATATTCTTCGAGCCCTGCTGAGGCAATAGTTAAATAGTCATTCACTAGAACCTTTACTGTGATTTCCTGCATATGGTTTCATTATGTTTGTTGATAAAGGAAATGCGTCGTCTGCAATAAAATCATATGGGCTTATTAGTTCACTATTTGGAGTTGATTTTCTTCATGTAAATGTATTTTATTTTTCTGTAAAAGCTTATTAAATGTAGTACTACGAAAAACGCCACCATCTGAAATGCGCCCTTGGCATCCCATATCAGCATAAATAAAATTGTAATTTGCGTCGATTACGACCAATGAAACAATACTAAAAACTCCTTTGTAATTGAAAAATTCACTGCCGCTGTTTATCGGAGCCTGCAACGATATGCACCTATGTTTTTTCCATTCATAGCTCCGACGCAGTTTGGAAAGTTACAACGATAATAGTCTTCGGCAACGGCTTTCCATTCTGCTTCGTTTTTAGGCATCTGAAATAAAGAAAGTTTTTTATTGTATTTTTGTTAAGGTCAAACTAGCAACAGTAATAACAGAAGTAAAATAAAAAATATTTATATTACAGATTTCATCGGTGGTGGATGCAATGGAAGATGCCAACGATATGGATAATATTGCTGATGAGTAGGAGAACACTCAAAATGTCATTTTAAATAATGAAGAAGGCAACTCTCAAGACTCTACGAGGAGTCATGTGAATGCCAGTAATGTTGAAAGAGCAAAGAAAAATGTAACTACAAATAAACAGTTCAAGTCGCCAATTCGTGGACATGTACCATCAAGGAAAAGGAGATGCGATGACTCATTGGTCAATGTAGCCTACGAGGCAATGACGCAAACATTAGCGGCAAAAAGACAAAAGGATGTGTTTACCATATTTGGTGAAGAAGTGGCTGTTATATTGTGAAATTTGTCCACTACTTATGCTCAAGCTACGTTGCAACACAAAATAAGCACGCTTCTGTTTGAACCAAATTGGGAAATTACAATTATTCCGTAGTACAACAACCACAGCAGCAGTATTTTTCTCATGCTCATAACAACACTATTATCATCATTCTCAGCAACAGCAATATTTTCCCAGTCTAGCAAATTCTGATGGTTTACTAACGATTTTACCGGTGCAATAGTCCCCGGGATCACATTCCTCGTGCTCTTCTTTCAGCAATCTCTCCACTTCGATGCAATCAACTACTGCTTAATTATTTTATATTTATATGAATCTCGTGAATCTCAATAAACATCTAAGTAATTACCTTAATATAGTCTTGTAATACATCGATAAGGGCATCGCACACCTCCACAACAATCTTAGAAATTGCCTGCTTTGAAATTTTGAAAAGATACATTAGTGAGTGGTACGAATCTCCAGTTGATAAAAATAGTAACGTTACAGCAAGATGCTCCGTTATGGGAATGGCAGGTCTAAAATTGGTGTCTTCTTTACAAATTTTTGGCCCGATTTTTTGTAATGAATATTCAAATTCACCTTTCTACATCCGAAAACAATTTCTAAAACCACCGTTACACCCGTTACAATGCTCAATATGTATCTTTTTATAAATCTTCTGTCAAATAACTGGCGTTGTATCTAGTTCTACATTGAAGGCTTGGTCGAACCCAAAATCTTCTTTTTTTGGGTGCCATTTTTCTTTTTTTAGTCGCTATAATAATATATGCGACATGTTGATTTCGACTGATCGACAAAAATTTGGGTCGACTCTGTCGACTCAGTGAGGACGCAGCTTTATATCACGAGGTCACAGCAACGACTGACAGTTCTGATTTGCATCAATTTCCTTTTCAATGAATTTGTTCAATTCAACTTAAGTATTTTTTTTTATCTATGAATATTTTACAAATTAGGTATATCGACTAGATTTGTTTTGTATCCTGATTATCAGAAATTGTGGCTTAGTTTGGAATTATTATTATTTTTTAATATTAGATAACGCACATATTCTCAAAACATCTGAATTGAAACACCTGATGAACTGAATGAAATTTTGAAAATCAATTCGATCGTATATATATTATTGATTTGAAAGGGTTTCTCGTTAGAAATGTTTTATTGTTGTCGAAATATCTGTCGATTATAAATATATTTATGGAGTTGTTCATGTTTCGTACTAACAAAAAGGTCAATCACTATCGTGAAATGATCAAATGAGAATTATTTCATCTCATTGAATACTAGTACATAACTCTAACTCATTAATGCATCGAACTCTTTTTCTCAAAAGTTAGTTGAAGAGTAGATTCAGCGGATACTTTTTTCCGTCAGCAGTACTGTATATTTGTGAACAGTTATTTTCTGTAGTTTATTTGATATTGATGAATAAATACGATTATCAATATTTCACAGAAAGTTAAGCTGGTCGGGCCCTGTACCAGAAACCTTGATACATTCGGGAAGGCGCACCAGTATCATTAAAAAATGACCACTGCCCACACCGTGGGGTGAGTGATCAAAACGTTCGATAATCATCTTTCTTAAACAAATACAATTAGACAAGAATGACAGCCTTCTGAATTTGTCCAGTCAAGATTTTTGCCTCAGTGAGGCAAGCCGGCATGATCTTGAAATTTGAGAGTAGAGAGTGTATCATTCCACCTAAGATTTCAATAATCAGACCAACCATCTTAACAGAGTGGACAAAAAATATATGCGAGATTTATTATTACTACTATTCTCCAAGAAATGATAAGTTGGTCGGGCCCTACCCCCGAAGCATTCAGGAAAGCATACCGGCGTTATTGACTAATGAATACTACCCACACCAAGAGGTGAGTGATCATTGGGTTCAAAAATCATGTAAGTAGAATTGATGAGCCAAGAATAATAGACTTCTGCATCTAGTCGGCTAAGATTTGTGCCCTGATGCAACAAGCCAGCCTGATATTTAGATTCGAGTGTAGAAAAGGCACCACTCCAGGAAGAACTTCAATAATCAGAACAATCATCTTTACCGAATGGTCTGGTGCCGTTCATTGGTATGGAATGAGCGGGAAGGTTTTTCGCGGAATTTAATATTTCCGTGTTGCTTTCCGCTCGTCTCACTAGTGACATTTCAGCGGCCACCAGATCTGTTTGCTGGTTAGCAGCAAACCTTGACTCAAATTGTGATGAATACGTCTCAATTTGGCGATTATTCGCCGCACTGCGGGTGTGAAAGGCCTATTGGCCGCTCTATTATCCATCACACATTATAAACGAAGCTCATGTTGCCTCGCCAAATTGATCTCAGCCTTCATCTTGTGTACCCGCCGTTCAATCTTCCCAACCGTCAGGCCGGAATTCCTTTCTTCCTACATGGAAAGTGATTGAACGGCTGTGTACACGGCGGTGTTAATTTTCCAGTCCTTGTGGCTTCAGGGTTCTAATTTGGTTGAGTGCCCTGCGTGTTTTGATTGGCTCCACTGGTGTCATTCATTACCCAGCCTGTGGCTGGGTAATGGGACTTATAGCACCGTTGTCTCAGGTAGTAATGAAGCATTCTTAGGTCTGCGTTTTATTAGTGGAGTCTGCATATGCTGGATATGCCGACAGCAAGTGTTTTGAAATCTCAGATACCTCGCTACATGCCCTACAACTGTTGTCAAGCACCTCTACATCCAACATGCGACTACAATAGAACAAGGCCTTGAAAACGTATATCTTGACCATCCATGTGAACTCTTCAGTTTCCGACCTCAGCTTACTCAAACTGACAAAAGCGAAGGTGATTTGATGAGACGAGGATTTCAATGTTGCTGAAGAAGACCCCATGTATTGGATCCTCGTACAATCGTGAACCGACGATTTGGGATGCAAACTCCTATATCCTTCAGTTATTAGTTTTAAAGGTCAACTCATTACTGAACTTACAACTGAAATGCAAGCGGTCGAACATATGAAATACAAATTCATATTATTGATGGTGCCTACAGCACACCGTCTTGTCACTGAAAATCTCTAGCAACACAAACAATCAGTTTTTATAGAACGCAAACAGTTGAAAATGTGATCACTGAAAGTGCATCTTTGCTTCAACACATCAATTGGTTCTTCGCAATATATTCCAGAACATTCATTTAAACAAAACTTCACTTCGTGACCATAATTGTGGTTGTGACAAAATTAATATAAAACAATAAGCGTTACTTTCGGTCGGTAGCTGGTCGGTTCGACGTGGGTGCTTTGTTCACTCTCTCAAATCGACCGCCATGTTGGTCCGTGATTCAACGATCGATTTTCTCTTGCTATCGTCAAACCCCTGTTAGGAATCACACGTTAAAAGGTAAGATCTTCTTAGTCCTTAGCTCGCACAAGTTTTGACTTATGAGAGTTGTCGTTCGTAGGAGTGCGACAGCTGGTTAACGAAAAAACAGATTTTATACAGCTTTTTATACTTTTGTAACTGAGTGATTTTTTTCACTATTTCGAAATGAAAACAGGATATTGATTAATTCAAGTTTATTTACAAAAATGCATTATAATAATGTGACCCAAACGTAAATCCTAGTAACGTTTTTACAGTGGTATTTACATTGAAACACGAAATATATTTACAGGAAAGCAATACTCTTGTGAAGAGTATTAAGCCAATGCTAGCACCAGTCATCATCATCTGAATCAGAATGCCTTGATCCACTTGGTCTAGGCTTGAATCTGCAATAAATTGAGTACTGTTAGTTTTGAGAATAGAAACCAAATCTATTTTTATGTGTGGGATTTGTTCATGGGAACACCATGGGAAAATCAAAATTGAACAGTACCTATAGTCTATAGGAAGTCAATCAGAACAGCTAAATAAAAGGCTAACGTACCGGGACTGACAAATTCACTAGTTTATACCACATAAAAAACCCCATATAAAAATAGTGATTAGTCCATTAGAGTATTACACCACTGCCGACGCCCAACTAGCAATTTCGTATTTTATAATAGTTGCGGAAACGTTTCGGAGAAACAAATTATCAAACTACATTTCTCCCAGCAATGTTTTCATTGTGTTAATAAAACTGTTATGAAAAGGAAATTGGCATCGTTTTATAAAATATTACAGTTATTATAAATATTTTGTAAGGCCTCGTACAAACACTACAAAACAGTTTTATAAACATTTTGGCAGTTACTATAAAATTTGTCTAACACTCTTAAAAAGTAGTTTTGTAAAGACTTTCCTTACTGCACTTTTGCAACATATTCAAGCGATACCTATGAAATAATCAGCAGACAGTTTTATGAGAGTTTTTCAGTAGTTCCAAGTAGGCGTTATAAAATATAATACAGCCAAAAACGATAACAATAAAATAAAAAAGTGTTAAAAATGTTTTCTTGAAGACGCAAGAAGTAATTTTTTATTGGACACTAGAAAAATATAATTGATATGTCACCAATTGAAAACTAGGAAATAGAAAGGTTGTAGCGAGTTTAAAATTCCACTTTTGCACTCATAAAACTGTTATAGACATTGTTTGTGTTTCGAAGATTGATATTTTGACTGCAAATGAAATTTTATTGACAAATATATAGCCTATCATTAGCAAAATTCAAGCGCGTCACTCATTTATAAATGTTTTCGGTGAAATTATTAATTATACAAAAATTCAGTCTGTCGACGTACTAATTTTCTTGTCACAAACTTAACTCACTTCGTTGTAAATAATATAATGTTAAATTTATGTACTTTTCAGCTGTAAATATCACTATCTGTGCGGCATTTCATATTTTCAACTCATCTAATTTCAGTATCCCGGATCGCTATCATTCAAAATGCCGCCGTTCTATAAAATGAATTGGTATCAGTAGCAAGAATTTCAACGTATTTTAGCTACTATGTTACCCCTACAAAAGTGTTAAGAAACACTTGGTTTTGGGAGTGATGGTATTGCGGCAGAGTCGGACTACTTTTAAAGCTGTAGGTTTCTACAAAAGTGCTTGTATGATTGAAGGATTTCTCACATACAGTTTGGATAAATATTGTCTGTCGGGATGTTTTGGTTAAAAAGTTTCCTTCATCGATTATGAAGGCTAAACGACGGGTTTTAACCATTCCCAACTTCACTTTTCAGTCATTCAAAACATTTTTGTTGATTATTTTAATGTTTTCTGGTGTTACTGCCTCTTTTGGGCGATCACTGCGATCTTCATCATCGGTGTCTCTATAACCACGTTCGAAGTCAGCACACCAACATTTGATCATTGTTTCTAACGGAGCGGTGTCATTATAATACTTTTCAAGCCATTACTTGGCTTGAACGGTATTTTTTCCCATCAAGAAGCAGTGTAAAATTAAAACACGAAATTGTTTTCAATCCATTGTTTTGAAAATAACGAAAGTAGCACAATAACTCACAAACTCACTAGTAGAATATCATGAAATTCCAACAGCTTCCTTTTGAAGGTTAGTACTAACTGAAAAAGCGATGAGTGCAATAAGACCAGCGCCATCTATGTGTTGGGCCCGAAACATTTTAGCCCAGGTAGTAAGTATTATGATATACTGATATTCATAACGGGCTTTCTAAAAATACAAGGAAACTGACAGTGGAATTGAGCACCAAATATAGAATAGTAAGTAATACCTAACTTCTGGGGACTAAATAAAATATCTGGAAAGATTGGTGTAGAGCATTCATGATTGGGAATCACAAACTATCTGTACGAGCAGTGGCGGAATCCAGACAGGAATAGATCTGCTATCCTTTCTTTAAACATCACATATGTACATCAGACAATTAAAAATAATGTATTCCTCACTAATACAGTCACAACTTTGAGATGGAGAGGCATCAGTGATTGTTTTGTAGAAAGTTTTGATGTAGTTCAAAAATTGATCATTAAATTAATACTTGGCAAGATACATGACTATTGAAGAGATCTCTTTTATAAAGAAGTCCAAATCGTAGATATCAGACAACTATTCTGTAAGTAAAGAGGAGGTTTTCGAAAAATAAGTTTCTGAAAAGTTTATTTTTTCAAAACATGTGTTACAATGAGGAGGTATCAAGTCAGACTGACTATCCAGTGACCACTAAAATGATCATCCAAAATGTATTGCACTGGAGCTGCATAATGAGGAGGTGCACTATCCTACTGAAAAACCATTTCGTTTTTGAATAAATTTATATCCTCCTCAATTACTATATTGATATACGGTATTATTCGATTCTCCAACAGTAACAAATATTCAACGCTAGTTAAATTATCATCGATAAAAAAAGGTCCTTTGATGTGGTTACCTGAAATTCCTGCCCAAATATTCAGTTTTTGAGGTCGTTGGGTATGAACTTGACGGTATAAATGAGGATTAGTATTACTACAATATCGAAAATTTTGCCGATTCAGCTCTCCATACAAACTAAACCTTCATTTATCTGAAAAACAAGTTTCATATAAGACATTCTGATGCAAGTTGATTCGTTCATTGGGACTTTCACAAAACTCGATACGTCTATCGAAATAATTCTCGTTCAATTCATGAACTAGTCTAATCTTATATGGATGAAATTTGTACTTATGAAAGATCCTGAAATCATTTGTACGACTGATTTCTGTTTGTCGAGATAAATTAGTGAGAGATTGCGAATTTTCCATCAGTCCAACGTGCCCTGAAACTGCAGTACAAATAACTTCATCGTTGACAACTTGTGAACGGTTATGCTTTTTATTGTTAACAGATCCAGTTTCCATAAATTTGTTCGATAATTCCAAAACGTATTTGTGTCGTACATTTCTTCCTGGATGATTATCATTGAACAACTCTAGCACAATTTCCAATCTGGTAGTACAAACTCATTATTAGTCTGTTCTCGAAGCGTATAAACCATTGTTTCTGAAGAATTCACAAAAACAGAAACACCAATTGTAACTTCACCTGGTAGATAATTGTTATTGTAGAATGAGACGAATACAAAATGAAGAGAATATCGAATTCAAACTTAACTAGGCAAAATAAGACTTTTTTGAAGTATACTTCACAAAAACACCAATGAAACCTAGGTAAGAGATTTTAGTTCATTCAAGGTGGCTCGTTGTCAATTTTTAGCTTCCAAACTATGAGCTTCAGATCATAATGCATTCTACTTTGTTGAAATATGTTCATCATGGAACATCTGGTAATGCAAAACAATTGATCCATTAAAAAAATGGTGATATGTTCTGGATGTGCGTTAGAGAAAGTTAGATCAATGTCAAAATGTGTACTATTTAGGGTGGCTCGTTTTCAACTCACCTAGAATATTTGATTACGTACCTCATGAGACTCAGAATATAGAAAAATATAGAAAATACAAAAATTGTTAAGCTGACTGGATTCTCGAAATGGGACATTCGTTAAGTAAAATAATAATTTCCAAATAAGTATTGAATCTGCCTCTTGATAATGTCATTTTACCGAATTGTGAAATTTACCCTACATGAGACTCGCATTGAAAATTCATTTACATGTGATCTTATTGAAAAGATCAAATATGTCATTACTCGGATGTGTCACTATATCATATCACGTACGAGCAGCTGAATTGCTTTTGTGATTTTTCTGTTTATTTGTTCTTTTGTATGTGCTCTTTTGTATGTGCGTTATATTGTTTGTAATATTCATTTACTCATACATATATTATATATTCATTATCATTATTATTATTGAGAAAAAATTTGATAAAACTGACCGATACTTGATGGAAATCTACTATAACGTATTCCAAAAAACATTTTGATGCGAGATTGCCACTCGACGGTTTACAAAACAGCGACGAATGTTTCGCTGTACAATAGCATCTTTAGGCGTCACAATACTCTATAGTTCTATAGAGAATATTGTGATACCTGAAGATGCTATTGTATAGCCAAACACTTGTCGCAGTTTTATAAACTGTCATGTGGATATCCCACATTAGGCGTCACAAAAGAGTGCTGTGACGCCTGAAGATGCTTGTAAACGAAACACGTGTCGCGATTGTGTAAACTGTCGAGTAGAAATCTCACATTGAAGTGTTTTTTTTTTTGAATACGTTCATTAAGGAAACTCAATATTCAAGGATATATTGTCAATAACTGAAATAAAGTCCTCTAGCCCATTTTACTTTGTGTCAAGTCTATGGAAAGTAATCCAACACATCTTTAGCTTACTGGTGATAAGCAGATGAGCTACAAATTGAGGTATTAGGGTTTCCAATGTTATATTTTTGTTACATGAGGACAGATTTGTGTTTCCTATATTCCAAACCACTGGTTATTAGAAGAAAATCTGATTATTCGATACAATCCGGTATAAAACTTTAATTTTTTCCCCATATTTCCCCATATTTTTTCGACACAAAAATAATTATGGACGGTAACTATTATCGTGCTCAAAAAGTGACTAGTTACATTTTTCAGATGAATGGCAATTTTTCTAAAAGGCCTTTCAACAGGGACTTCCGTACTTTGACAATTCATAACGAGCATCTTGTTAAAGCTACAAAATGGGGGTTCTGTTCGGGCAACGTACCGCGCGTTTCGCTCGCTTCACGGTCGCCATTATCGTCCTACCGAGAGGACTATTCGCTATGTGGTGGATCAATTTGAGTCCACTGGTTCAGTGATCGATCAAACAGTATCCGTACGTCGACGAAACAGAAGATCTGCCGAAAACATCGTCGATGTCTGTGTGAGTGTGCAGAAGAATCCGAGAATCCGAGGCAGTCGATTTGGCGTCGCTCACAAGAACTCAGCCTTTCGCAGACCACAACTAGGCGAATTTTGCGTCGTGACTCAGCCTACACCTGTACAAAATTCAACTGACTCAGGAAGAGAATGTGAACGACCATAAGTAACGACGTCTGTTCGCTGAATGGGCTCTGAAGCAGTTGGCAACTGGCTTTTATTTTCATCGAAAAATCATCTTAGGCGGTGAGACGGCCCATTCATGGATGAATGTGTAAGTGAACAAACAAAATTGTCGAATTTGGGACGATACCAATCCACATGAGACCCGAAAAAGTCACTGTTTCTCTGAGAACAACGTTAATCAAGTCATCACTATCAATGGCGAGCACTATAGGTCGATGATTACCAACTTCTTTAACCCTGATGTTCTGGACACCAACGATATGTGCCACGCAGCTCATGTTACATTAGATATTCTGCACGAGCGATTTGAGGAGATGGCCATCTCACATGGAGGTGATGTGAATTAACCACCGAGATCGTGCGATTTGACCCCGTTAGACTTTTTCTTGTGGGGTTTTCTTGAGTCGCAGATGTATGCGAATATGTCACAAACCGCAGTCGGCCTCAAAGCCCACTTAACCCATGCCATCGGTCAAATTCATCCTGATTTATGGATCAGAGTCATGGAAAATTGGATGTTTCGGATGCGCTTCACTCAGAGAAACCGTAGCGGACATTTGAACAATGTTATATTCCACATAAAATGTGGAATCAAAAATTTCGAAGATATTTCATACAGTTTTCATCGAACTTTTTTTTGGGTATTTGTTACCTTCCACAATCTGACAAATATAAAAATTATAATGGAGACCTTTATACAAGTGTAGAAGGGCAAACTTTTTAGTTTACCCCGATAAGTTACTGCGTAAAAAAATCAAAGTATTTTTCACAAAGAAAAATCTTCTATTTATCAGTAACTTGTCGTATTTCACAATTTTGCCTATCAAAAAAATATAAAGAAATTATACTTATTTTTTACGTTTCGGAGG
>WOGO01004865.1:0-12909 GCA_015342085.1 Leptinotarsa defecta | reverse complement strand
ACAAGGGCTTCTTGAACGTCATCCTGGGTTAATGGGCTATGCAGTTTATCGTGATCAGGGTGTTGAAGTTCTTTGAAGTTCTCTACAGAAAGATTGGAACTGCGCTAGGGCTAGAGTCTCCAATTATAAATATACCTCCAGATTATTAGCGACGGATTATCTAGAACTCGTGGAGGCGTTTGGAACAAGCGAATGGGTTTCTCGCGGAACTAGTGACTTTTTAGCAGCCACTAGCACTCGTATTCTATCAAGACAATGCTGCTTGGTGATCAGCAGCACACTTTGACTCAGTGTGTGATGGACACGTCGTACTTTAGCGCTTATACGGCACGGCAGATGTGAAAGGTTTGTTGGCCGCCCTGTAGCCCATCACACATTGGATACGAGACGCGTGTTGTTTCGTCCACTTTGTCTTAGCTTTCATAATCTGTATTCGTAGTTCAATCTCCTGGAACGCAAGGAAGGGACTTCCGAACCGCAAGGAAGGGACTTCCGAACCGCAAGGAAGGGACTTCCGAACCGCAAGGTAAGGATTCTATCCTCCCGATTCGAAACTTATGTTATTTCAGTTATGACCTGTTTGAATTTGAATAAGTACCTACGTAATCAATATGGTGGAGTCCAAAATATATCTTCAATCATTTTTATATAATACTAAAGTGAAAGTCACTCACTTCTAAGCTTTGGATTGCTCTCTCAAACATTCCATGCTTCACTTGGATTTGAGCCATAAGTAACTGTGCATCACTATTTGGATTGGCAGTATTTCCTTGAAGCTTTTCTAGAGTAGTCAGAGCATTTTTATCGTCTCCTTTCATATACTGAATCTTCGCTAGCAGATACAGAGCTTCCATCAAACCTGGACATACTCTCGATATTATATTCAAAACTTCTGAAACCACATCAATAACATTCTTCCATGAAGTTTTTGACAATGAAATATGTTGAAAGCATTCTTTGATTATTTCCATTGAGAAACTAGGATCCAGAATTAACAGATATTTATCAGAGAAAGGGCAATTCTTCAACAGTAATATTTTATTTTCGAAAATCCTAATGAGATATTTCAGAGCCTCCTCAGAGTCGTTACTAATTTTAGCTTGCAAAAAATGCAGTATAGGCGATCCTTGAGCATCTTTCATTTCTAAAAGAAAATCTATTTGTTCCTTGAGTTGATGTGTGTTTCCATTCTCAGCCAGTTCACATAGTGATAATCCAAGAAGAGCATCCAATGAAGTTTCGTCAATTTTTGTAGCATTTTTGAAATACCTGAAGATAAAAATCATTGGTAGTGATTTCAAATGTTCAAGAAAATCATGATGGATTATCATTCATTTTCATTGAGAATCAAAATTCGAAATTCCCATAATGGACCAAAAAAGTGAAAATATATAATTTTTTAATAAGGTACATCCCACCAAATTTCTGATGATTATACAGAAAGATTCATCCGAAAAATATCTTAATACACTTTGACGTGTTTTGGTGCAAATTTTAAACTTATAAATTAAAGTGTATTTGTTTTATACCCAACTTTAATTTTTTGCGAAAATATGATACACGTAATTAAATTTCACATCATTATAGAACAGTATTTCAAAATAGGTTTCATGTCTATTTACCATACTGTAAAATTAAAATCAAATTTATTCCATTACTATACAAGGTCAATACAACACAAAACCTTCAGACTAATATTCAAATGTATATCGCCTTATTAGCTTGCTTTATACCACAATTCTAACTAGACTAGCCTTTTTTGACTGTTGGATCACTACCAACAAGCTGTTGGCTGGCGGCGGCCGCTGTCATTATTTTTAGAGGATAATTTACAACATTTCTCCCTTCCCCGAGGTTGTTCGCCCCGAACAACATTCCAAGTGCACAGGTCACAGCACTTGCACCACTCCTCCAAGCTTCGGCGGCAATTGACTGAATAGTCCTCTCAAGCACTCTCGCTAGAGTTCTATTTACTCCGAAATGCCCTTCATTGCGACCGTCGTGGGACTGTTTGAGTATATTCGGGATACACCTCTTTGGGAAGATTCTTCCATCCAGGCTTTCACATTTACGAATTATTAGGTTGTTTTGAATGCACATGGAATCCCACTGGAGCCAGTAACCATTTTGCTGCTGGCCGTGCTTGGAAATCTCTTGCCACACCAGCCTCACTCAGCCACTCTCGTATAGTGTTCAAGACCGGATCCTCCTTTTGTGCTACGGTAATCTCTTGCCTCATCGTGAATGTAGTGTCATCCTCGAAAACGACCTGTTAACGACCGTACCACACCATGGTCAGGTGATTCCTCACATCTTCTGTCCGTATTCCTGCACAAGTGACCCTCACACGTTGCTACCCTCCGGATCAGAAGGAACCCCCTGTAGTTTACGCAGAATCTCGTCGACCCATCTTTCTTAGTCACCAATACCACATGTAACGATCAGAGCATAAGTCAGGAATGACTGAAGGTAACGCCAGAATTTTTTTGAGAGAAGATTTCATCATTTTGTCGATATCTAAGAGAAATTTTGAAAGTAATTTATAAAGGGGAGTCAACTGAAATGAGTATACCACTGATGACCATATTAAAAAGTTTAGAATTTGTAATTTTTGAGCTAAGAGGAAGAGATAAGATTATTCAGGTTTGATAATTTTCTGGCAATCCATTACTATTTCATCTTGGAAGAATACACCCAGATATTCAATCTAGATATGGACAGGATTGATTTTTTTAAATAAAGGGGATCATCTTGGCGACTGGAGAAAAATACAGGAAAATGGATTAACGGGATCTCTCAGTCTAAAATCAAAGTCAAAACTCTGTTGTACTTTGCTTCTGATAGGAAGCTTCTGCAGGGCAGTAAAAATGAGTATAAAACAATGAATCAAAATGAGTATAAAACATTTTTTTGACCAATGTTTCTTACTCATTTTGACTGCCCTGAAAAAGGTTTCCATTAGAAGTGAAAGCTTCTCAAAGTAAAGCAGAGTTTTGATTTTGATTTCTGAATTAATCCATTTTCATATACATTTCTCCAGTCGCTAAGATAATCCAATATGTTGTTAGAAACTCCTTATTATTCGTATCTAATAGATAAATCGTTTTGCTTCGGTAAATACCCGAATTCCCTGAAAACATCTAAGTCAATTCCCATAATTAAAAATAAAATATCAAAAAAATTTATCGAGCAATTACAGAAATGTAGGTCTGCAATCTCATTTTGCAAAAATTATTGATTATAACTACTACCTAGAACAGATTAACCTTGTCGAACAAAACAAGCTTATTGCTGAAAGTCAACATGGCTTCAGGCAGCAGCAATCTACTTCAACTGCAATCAACCAATTAGGCAATAATATCTATATAAATCTTAATAATAGCAAACCCCATTTGACTTATTTCTTGATCTCTACAGGTTGCGCAATACAGTCAAACATGAACTACTCCTGGAAAACTTGTATTGAATATGAGTTAGAGGAGTAGAAAATGACAAAGTTGCCATATGTTTGAATAACCTAGCTGTGATAGTAGTTATTAATTCAGTTAAACACCAGCCTACTTTCATTTCAACTGAAATACGACAAGGTTCCATATTGGCCCCATTATTCCTAATTTTATATCAGTGATATTGAACTTTTATGCAATTCTCTACAGAAAACTATAATTTATGCAGACGATACATGTGAAATAGTGGCAAAAAATTATCTTCAACAGATTACGATAGCTGCAAATGAAATTGAAGAAAAACTTAGTAACTGATACACAAATTATTGGTTGACAGTCAATATAGGAAAAACAGAAACAGAAAAATATGACTTACACAAATTATTGGTTGACAGTCAATATAGGAAAAACAGAAACAGAAAAATATGACTTATGATTTTTCTCCCTCTACTGAGGATCATAAATTGTCAGATAAAGTATAGCAATTTAGGTATTCAGGTTCAACAACTATCCAAAAATCAAGCTGGGAAGAACATTACTCAGAAACATTAATGAACCAACTGTGTATCATGTGCAAGACAACTGCGAGGAACAGTATCTATGTATGTACTTAAAACTGATCTACTTTGGACTTGGACCTGGAATTTTAGGATGTCTAAAAGTGTCTCTCAAAAAATATATATGAGTTGCCTTGCTGGTTGACATTACAGATTTTCATGTTGATATTGCAATATGGACTCTACCCTGCTTCTACATATCATAACTTTGAATATAAAGTAACATGAAATTCACTATATGAGAAAGAATATTTTAAATGAATGTAACAACTACAGAGGAAATGAAAATATGTGTGCCTTTATCCTGATTATCTTCAGGGCAGGAGTCTGCAGATTATCAATGTAATAATATTAATATTTGTTCATTTCTCAATTCCAAAAAATATAGTTTCTTCACGAAAATATAAAAATACAGTTACAAGGAAAACGTCATTTGTATAAGATATTATGACAACAGAGAATCTTGTAGTCAGAATAAATTAAAATACATCACGAAACTCACACTATTCTTAAAATTAAATAATATCTTTTAGAGCAAAATAAAATGAAGAATATGTTAGAGCAAATTAAAATTAAGAATGAAAGTACCTAAATTATTGGTTGAAAAATTCTTTGAAAGTGTAACAATTTTTTTTGGAGGAGGTAAGCTTTCAACCTACTCTAGAAAACTGATATTGCTGGAATCTTTCATCAAGGTGTCCAATTTGTTGAATAATTCAGGTCCAAAGTACAGTACATTTTTTTCATATTGAGCAGTTCGATGGGGAGTGGCTATTAATAGATCTTTTTATATACCTAGTGGAGTAGTCATGATTTTCAATATTCAATATAAACTTAAAGATATTATTGAAGACATAAACGAACACTTCATATACTCTTATTTACAGTCCAGTAAAGTTGAGCATTTTCAGTTCTTCAAAGGGATTTATGCAAGATTGATGCCATGATGCCACTCAAAACCAGCAATAATTCTGATGACATACTTCTGAAGTATGAAAACTCTTTTGGTAGAACAACAAGAACCTCAATTGAAAAGTTCCATATTGTAAATGAAAGTGGATACTTGCAGGGGGTTTGTTTGAAGGTGGTTGACAACTTAAGGGGGCTTCTGCGGTGCAGTGATTACTCATAAACCTTAATGCATAACAATTTATTTTTAGTTTTTCACAATGTGAGTAGATATGGAAACTTCATGTGAATGTATAATCTATAGTGGGACCAAGCATTTTTGCTCTTGGACAGGATACAACTTTAAGATCTTTATTTTCAAAGATAATCATTTGGAGTTCGTAACTTCATTAATATGATTCGATTTACATTAAGTGACAAGTGATTTTTTTGTAGGCCAGGTAATTACTCTTTTGACAGTTTCAGTTGTTTCTACATTTTGATATATTAGAAAGAGCAATGGTCCCAGTACAGATTTCTAAGGAACGCATCGTTTGACTACTATGAACTGACTTAGTGTATCTCAGATTTATTCTGAATATATAATTTTATCAAGCCTTGAGCAACACCTTGAACTCCAAGTTTTTCCATTTTTAAAATTATTAGATCATGATCCACACTCTTGAAAAATATATGAATTATCCGGATTTTGGAATTTTGCAGTCAAGAACAAGATGCCCACTGAAATCATATATAATTGTTTCACTGCTCTGACTATTAGTAAAACCATGCTGATTTGATGAAAGAGGATGATTTGTTGTAAAAAAGGATAGTAATTAATTTTTCATATTGAGCTCAAATAATTTCTCTATAATTATCATATATAATTGGGTCTGCTTTTTTAACAATTGGAGTAACTAATGCTACTTTGAGTGTTTCTGGGAATACACCATGTTATTCAGATAAATTGTTCAAGTAAGTGTCATCTGACACAACAAAACAAATGAAATACTTAGAAATCTAGGAACTTGTAGTGAGAAGAAGACAGTGAATATTATTAGAATATGTGAAGGGAGTAGACTCAATGGTCTTCAATGGTCTTCAATAGTAGGCAATCAGCTGCCAGTTATATTGGCAAAATCAAATTGTGTGTGAACAACAAAATTGACATCAACAAATCTGAATGTAAGAGGTTCGAAATTTCATTTTCTGAAAGATAACTTTGTGAAAGCTATTTTTCCCGATTTTTTTGGCCGTGGTCTGCAGGTCTGAGTGTACAGGAAACCAACACGCACAGATAGGCACGTGAACAGAAACTCTAATCACCAGCCACAACAAAAAAAGAGGGGTAATCAAATCGTTGGTTGAGAGCACGACGGGTCTTCCTGAGGAACTCAATTACCTGAAAAATGGCTTCAATACGAATAAGTACAGCGAAGGAGAATTCGAGCGGGCAGGAGAGATAATGCCAAAGTAACCCCAGCTAAGTTGGTCAATAAATGTTACAGACCATATTGAAAGAATCATAGATAAACAATATTTAGGCCAACAAAAGCTATCAGACAAAGCCTAAGGTCAGCTAAGAACCCCAGAGAACCTTTAGCAACACCCGAGGAATAGCGGATTTCTTGTAGCTGCGGGACAGTCTGCATTGGAACCACGAAAAAAAGTGTGGGAACCCGTCTCTATAAACACAAGAGAAATTTTCAACTCGGAAAAACCGACGAGTCAACTGTAGCTGAACAAGGTCCCAACAAAGAAGGCACTCACATTGTCTCATTTGAAAATACAGTAATACTCGATGAAACTAAAAATAATTATCCGAGTGTATAGAGAAGCAAGAGAAATTCAAAAATACAGAGATGATTTTAATAGAAAAGAAGAGGCAATGACCATCAATAAAATCTGGCTACCCATCCTTACAGGTATACAAACAAGTCAGGTAATCCTAGCAGGAGAAACCACGCCACGCCCACTAATAATAATAATGATATAAAACCCAGAGTCAAGTACTAGCATCGTAGTTCGGAATGGGAACTCGAACACCAACGGGCACCGCGACTATTACCACATCGCCTTCGACAATATCTACCTTAGTACTAGACGAAACGTCTGACATGAAAACCTGTAGACCACGGGCAAAAAAAACAGAAAATAGCTTTCAAACAGTTATCTCCAGCCGTGAAAGTTTACATTATTTTCTGAAAGGTAGTTGAAATTTAAGAGAATATTATCAAAGTAAATTGATAATGTTGGTCCGAAATTATTTATCACTGAGTAAATATACAAATTATTAAAAAAAAATGAGAAAAATCACGATTTCAAACCAAGCTACTTCTTGATGTTTGGATTGTTAATATCAACAATTGTCTTCGGATGAAATATGCTATGTAAACTTGAAACTTTTTTCGGACAATGGAAATCTACAACTTCCACCAAAAAAAAAATTGTCTACCCAATATGAAAAGTATCATTAGTCAAAATGTTCTAGTAGGCATTCTGTGAAACTTACCTCAAAGCGTCTTTGATCCTTCCTCTTTTTAAAGCATGATGTCCCATCTCAACAATAATAACAGCATTTTCTGGGTTGTTCTGTACAGCCACCTCCAATACTTTACTAGTTTCTGATAGTATTTGATCGTTTTTTCTACATATTTTACCAAAAAGATGGACAACCTCTAACATTAGTTGAATATTTCCAGATTCAGTTGATTCCATAATGGTTAAAAATGTTTTCATTTCATTCAAAGCTTCTGCATAATCTTCTAAACGACACATCAGAATCATTACATACAATTTCTTGATATGCAAATTCTTATTATCAATAGATGAAACTCTATTAATTGTTTCGATTGCTTGATCCCAGTCCAAAGCAGCAATCTGTATGCGTATTTTTTGTAACAGTGGCAAATTGGTTTGATTGTAACGAACTAGAGCTTTATTAATTGTATTCAATGCTTCGTTGTTATCCTTTTGAAGTAAATAACATTCAGTAAGTCCTATAACTGTAGTTAAATTTCTTGGATTTTGCATCAAAGAGTTCTGAAATATATCTTTGATACTATCAACGGATTTTTTCCCATTATCGAGAATTAATAAAATCCACCCTTTCAAAGTTTGACATTCAAGTAAAGCACTATCCATATTCAAAGCTTTCTCAATGTAATCAAAGGCCTTTTCAGTTTTTTTGAAACATAGAAGAACAAAGGCTGTATAGTAAAAATCTATTGCCTCAGATGCCTTCCGGTATTCTTTCATTTTACTATCTAATTTGGAGTATAAATCTTTATTGGTCACTCCAATCAATTTATGGCCATACATTAGGGCTATCGTTACAGCCAGTTTCACCTCATTCTCCATCTGTATTGTTTCCAGATCATGAATTCCTTCTTCAAGTCGATTAACTAGCATTAATGCCAATGCATGATACAAATGATATGAAATATCACCTTTGAATCTGGACATACCTTCCTTTGCAGAAGTAAGCATGTGATTGAACAATTTTTCATGAAAGTAATGAAAGATTTGTGATTTCAAATCAATATTTTCTAATTTGTCCATTTTTGAAGTCACAATTTCAACTATTGATGTAAGATTCAGTGTTTGAATTATCTGGTTTTATTTTTCAAGTCATTTACTCTAGAAACATTTACCAATAGATGAATAACCTCATATTTGGAATTCTGAAATACAAACAAATGGTAGTTAAGCAACTGAAATTTTATTGTCTGAATGATTTGATTCACAACAACTATAATTCAAATAACAGATAACAAATAACAGATTTAATAATAATAATAGTGCAATAATTTTGTGAAATGATTCATTTATGATCATCCCATGTTTAATAAAAGTGTTCAAGTCAATATCAGTTTTGGAGGAATAATGCATGAGGTCAATTCAATTATTGTCTCAGGCTCAGGAATCTATTACATAATTTTCATATTTTTTCCCATTCTGAACATGCATTTTCTGCAGAAACTCACAGGTTAGTTTAAATTTCTTGTTGTTGCTTGCAAGGTAATCAAATATCCTCTGAAATAAAAGATTATATTGAGAAAACCTGCTCAGATATTCCTTTGCAATATCAATAGAAAGTAACTAGGAATTTGTTTTGCATTTCAATGTTACGTCAAAAATAAAAAATGTAAGAGGAGGTAGTTATATTTTGCCATATATTCAACTCTAGTGAAATATTCAAGAATTACTGACTTGAAAAAAATATTACAGTTCTCCTTCAAGTTCAATTCAATACTGTCTTTATTTTATTTTTAGATTTACGATAGTTTTTGAGGAAAATAATAAATTTCAATTGAAATTTTGAATTCCATCTGTAACACAAATGCATTTGATTTATCAAGATCAAACAGAAAAAGTTCATAGATGAAAAAATATATCTAATTCCTTCTCCATAATGATATATTCAAAAGATTGTATATGAGTCGTCCATCGTAGTTATTTTCTTAAAATTTTGGGAATTCGGCACAAAATATAAAAATTTATTTCAAAAATACAAATAAATCTTTATTGGCAGCATAATACTAACTTGCCTAGAATTTTACAATTGAAAAATGAGAATTTAAACTTCTATGTTTTTGCAGTAATCATAAACTCTAATCTCTTGAAAATGTCTGTATAAGACGAAACTGCTGTAACATTAGTTACAAATGAAAGTGTTAAAAAAACATTAGGTTTATTCAATTGAATGGATTTCGTTTCAAAAAACAAAGCATTGAGCATATGTTATACTCTGAAAACTGTTACATGTACCTATTATAGTTTTTTCAATAGAATCTATGAAGAATAGAAGATCAGCTAGGTACAATTTGGAATTGAGAAGCTCACCTTGCCTAGATAAAATATGGCTAGACATTTAACATGTGATATGACATGAAACATTTTCAATGTGTAACATCGTACAGTTAAAATAGTGAACTGAATTAACCAAAAGTTTTGGACTGAGTTGCTGCCAAAGATGATGCCTACTGCGATAACTAATTATTGTTTAAATTTTTGTATGGCCAATTATTAATTCATTTTCTTGCTCGATAAAATTCAAGAAGATATATGTGGATCTCAAAAAGTATTACTACTTTTGAAATTCCCATTCATCCTCTCGATTTTCACTCACCCAGTATAATTTGCACAATTCATAATTCATTATCCAACATCACTTTCAAAACTTAATGAAAACAAATTAATATATATTTGGAGAAATGAAAACATAAATTTAAGTTGAGGACAATAGCAGTTATAAATTTCCTTGCAATTCTTTATGCAACCGTCTGAATAATATATAGTGAATCAAGTATTTCATTGAAAAAGATAGTAAAAAATAAAATTACCTCTGCAAAAATTGAGCCCAGCCCCTGTCCGTGATATTTTTCCGGAATTGAAGTATGAGTCAAATCATACTTGTCACCATTGAGAACCTCATAATTAACTGTGGCAATATCATCTCCATTCAATGATACCTGTAATGTCTTCGTTGCAACCAGGTCTTGTACTGGATTAATCTTCAGGTTTGATTTTACAGAATAAAATCTTGTAACAGCTCTCATTACTCAAGTATCTGCGGTGAGGCCGATGTAAAAAGGAAATAAATTAACTGAAAAAATTTCTGGAATATTTTTTGATAAAATCAATACATAATCGACACTCAATCTTTTACATTTGTCAAATAATGACTAGTTATACTTTATGTTTGACAAAACTGAACGCAATGAAAAATATCATATTAAAAAATAATTCGCTAATTATATGTAGTCCCCAAAATTAGTTCTAATGATACAGGTTAATTTTAAAATTATTTTCTGTATCCCATACATTTTTCAAATATCTTCAATAAAAAATCAGATGAAAAGTAAAAAATGAAGACTCACTCATACAAGGGCAACACAAAAACCCTAAACTCTTCATAGATTTCATTGTTGGTTCCTTAATAGAAAAACGTAAAAAAGAAACAATGAAAGTTAACAGGACTCATAACTGAGAAACGTAATAGGCTGAAAGGGGCACCTTACAAAGAGTATAGAGTACACAAAATATATTGTAATTTATTCTTATTTTTCATAAAATATAACCTGAATTCAAACTTTAAACTTTTGAAAAATGTTATGCCACTGATGAAGCCTCATATTTTTATTTATTTTTATAAGCAATAGTTTTTTACGAGTTAGGCCTAGGTTTCCAAGATCAATTACCTACTTGTATTAGTTGGAAATGCTCATTTCTAATGTAGTAATTAAATGCACAATTTGAAATGAGCATTATTTAGAATCAAACAACTCAAGTTTCAGTTGTAAAAAAATTATTACAATTACAAAATTAGTGAATAACTAAAATACAAGAGTGATTCGAGAAAAAAATCATTTCATAGGTAGGTCAGTATAACTCATCCTAAAATATGATGAGGGATAGTTAGGAAGGTACTTGTCATGAATACAATGAAAAAAAAATAAATCAATTAAAGGAAATTTTACTTTTCCTCTTCAAATTAAGGTCAATTAATTTAAGATCTTCTGATGGTGAACACTTAATTATTGTAATGTGCTGAAAAATGGTGTTTCACAGTTTTGACCTGTGACAAAAATTTCATTAGACTGTCTACCAATTTCCATTAAGGCAAACAAAAATACACAAATTGAGCAAGTCAATAAATGTAAGGCAAGGAATACCTACGTTTCAAGTACCTTGGTAAACCTAATTTTATTTTTCAAATAAAAACATGAAAAACTAATGAAAATATAACCTCTGAACCCAACCTACATAACTACCACAAACCACCTACTATAGTAGTTTGTGATAACTGCTTTTAACAATTTATATAGTTAAGTAAAGAAAGTTCCTCTATTATGACACAGAAACAGTTTGTTCCAAAATAACAATAAACAAAGAAAACAACATGTCTCCCCCAGTTTCTGTTATAACCAATAAACAATCCATCTCTCTCATTTACTTGAAAATTACATCTTGTGAAGTACAGGCATTCTATTGGGTAATGACAGACAAATGTAACTTCTATTCAATTTTACAATATTTTAGAATACCTAAAGTATGAATTCAAGAAAATACGTACTGTATGAAAGACAAGTTTGAGTTGAGTGTAATTCATCCAGTTACTTGCATGAATATATTTTATAGGTAATCGATAAAAAAAAACAAATCTGTTCTAGAATAACAATGGGTTGTCAATTATTCTCTCCCATTTTTAATTGCCTGTGAAGGTTGCTGGTGGAGTGCCATTGCAGGAATAGGGAATAGGCTACTTGACAGTGACAAATGACAAAGTGGAAAGTGGATCGTGTTCTGTTTACTTACCAATAACGCTTCATAAAGAACCAGTGCGAAGTTGGCTGCCAGAAGTGCCTGGCCCAGCTGCTAAATTTTTCGAACACTATCGAGCGACCAGTGGCGTCTTTCCTCCTCTTAGGGGGATACAATAAATATTGACGTATAGGATTATATTCATATTTATTTTTTCCAGAAAATGGACTAATACAGTAATTGAAACATGAAATTAAATATAAAATTGCTTCATTATGCAGGAAATTGTGAGAACACTATTTTCGTAAAATATTTATCGCCGAAATTCATTGTCAAATTATTCTACTGGGTCATACACTGCAAAAAAGAAATTTTCAAAAGAAAATTTTTTTGATACCCTCTGCAATCGATTGTCAACACGATATATCGTGAAGTGTTTTCATGAATTAATCTAACCCTTTGTGGGGAATGTTTCTCTTGACAAAAATCAAGTAGTTTTCATAAAAGAGCTCTAAAACAATGCATTTTAAACTTATCATTTCAACCTTTTTCTTTAAAAAATTATTCAATTACTTAAAAAAAAGGAATGAAATAATGCATTCAACATTTGAAGGGATTCGTTTCTATTTCACCATTTGGAAACATCTGTTACCTGTATGAGACGAACAAAGATGACATATTTCAGAGACGTGCTGTTCTGTTTACTTATATTCCGAGTTCCGAGACATTTTGTGCACCTATCCTATCTTCCT
>WOGO01004864.1:0-10856 GCA_015342085.1 Leptinotarsa defecta | reverse complement strand
CGGAATCTCTTGTTCGTTGAAGATGGCGTTTCCTTCCGGGTGTACCATCCTCCGGGTGGACAGTATTGCCTGACTCTTGTCAGGGTTTATACTGATCTTGGCCCTTTCCTCTAATCTATCTGCCTGTTGCTGCAAGTATCCCATGACGTGCGCTTGGCTTGTTGATCTCGCCAGCAGAGCTGTGTCATCCGCGTAGAGCGCCAACTTGTTAAAGTTGTTCTCCGGCTTGGACACGTCTACTGTGTATACCAAGAAGAGATGTTGCGAAAGGACTGCACCTTGTGGGACCCCTGCTTCCAGTAATCGCATCGTTGAGAGTTCTTGTCCTACTCTGCAGCGGCATCGACTGTCAGCTAGAAAAGTCCACCATGCCACACTCTGTTTAGCGCCTTGGAGACGTCTAAGAAAATCACTCCGGTGTTGTATCCTTTGCCGAGGTTGAAGCCTTCCGTGGCGAAGTCTACTACCCTCAGGACTTGCAACTCCGTCGAGTGCTCTGATCTGAAATCGAACTGTTTGTGTGGTAGGATTCCTAGTTCATTGGTTTGGTCCTCTAATCTTTTCAGGATGACACGTTCTGTCACTTAGCTTAAGGAAGAGGTTAAGCTGATTGACCTGTGGTTATGTGGGAATAGGTGGTTCTTCTTTGGCTTCGGGATATGGATGACCGTCGCCTCCTTAAACAGGTACGGGAAGTGCTGCAGTATGAGTAGCATTTATGATGTTTGTTATAGCTGCTATACCCTTTCGTGGTAGGACTTTCAGGGCCCCGTTTGTTATTTGGTCTGGCCGTGAACCTTTCCGAGTAACTAGACGTCTTACGATGTCTTTCACTTTCTCGGGAGATGTTGGTGCCAGGGGTTGCGCGTTGTTCCTTCACTGTCTTCTGAGTCTACGTACCGTTGTTTCCACCTGTATCTCTATTTCTTCTACTTCGTCCGTAAACGAGACGTCGTTCTCTATACACTGCCTTTCGAAATTGTCCGCGAATGTTTCCGCTTTCTCTTGGTCCGTGTAGACGATTGCTTGTTCGCTGTGTATTAGCGGGCATGGCTTTCGAGGTCCATTCCTAAGAGTTTTCTGCATTCTCCATGCATATGTGTCTTCGGTATTTAGTTCTTCCAGTCCATTGTTGATCTCGGATTGCTTTCAATTCTTCTCGCAGTATTCTGCCGACTCTTTGCTTACACATTTTCGCCATTGGTTGGGTGATTGCCTGTTGCAGCTGTTGTGTGGCGTTCTCCAGATCGGTCTTTGTTTCGATGCGTGTTATGTCTCCTATCGTATCGTGAATAGTACGCAGGAATCTTTTCCGGTCTAAGACTCTCTTTGTTGGATTATCTCGTTCCACTTCACCTCTACCTATTGTGAATAGAATGGGTTGTGGCATGGTGATCCTTTGTCTAGTACTTCCATCTCCATAGTTGTGATGTTCTGCACTATTGCGACGTCAAGGATGTCTGGTAATTGGTCTTCTCGTGGATATGTTGGAGATTCCGGTGCTATTACCGCAATGTCCTCAAATTCTTCTAGTATTCTGGCTAGCTGTCTGCCCCTTTGATTTTCATTCTTGCAGTTCCAGTCGCGCGACTTTGCGTTGAAGTCGCCTATAGTAACTGTTGGGTGATGATCTGGGAACATTTCTGCTATGTCGGTTCTCTCTAGTCTTATACCTTGCGGAGGCAGGTATACCGACGACAGACAGGCCAGCGGCCTGTCTGTCCTATATAGATTGTATCCTGGGATGCGGTATTTCTTTTCACTCCTTATCCGTGTCTCCTGTAGTGTCATGACGTCTATGTCTAGTCGTGATAGCAATTCCAGTAGCTCGTTCTTCCTGTCTGTGAAACCGTTGATGTTCCACGATCCTATGTTTAGCAATTCTGGAATCCTTGCTGGCATTAAAAGTTTCCTGGTGCTTGTAGTAGTTCAGCTAGTACCACTTGCATGATCTTCTGCTGTTTTGTCGTAAGACTTCCTAATACTTTTATCAGATCGTTGCTGCTGTTATTCTGCGCTTTCGGTGGGCTTGTTTTCTTGGTTGACGGCTGCTGCCTGGGCTTCTGGTTCTGTGTTTACCTGGGGCTATTCCATGCTGACGTCCTCGGTCTGGGGAACATTTTGCACCACCTGTAGCTAGCTGGGTACGCCTCCAGGCAGTTTGTGTCTTTTGCTGGAGTCTCTTTTGGTTTTTTGCATTCTCTGCTTTCGTGGTTTTCATCACATTTTATGCAACGTGCCGTTAGTGTCAGCATGTCCGAAGAACTGACACCTGTGACATTGGGACAATAGTCCCTTATTTATCCTTTGCGGTTCTGTTTACCAGGAAAAGAAGTAGCGTCATCCTGGTGCGCCTGGATGTCATTCTGTAGCATTCAAGCACACTGAATATTTGTTTCGTTGGATCATTTGTGACGTCCTCCGCCGCTACGTTCTCAGGGATTCCGCGAATCACTGCGTGTAGTGGGATCTCTTTTTTATAGTATACGTATGGAAGTTTATTTTTTGTCCTCCATATACCGGGGGGCTTTGCGCCACTCTACCTCGTCGTTGGTGTGGATATAGATTCCATCCTTGGTTAACTTCGCTTTGTTGCATCTAATTTTCCTCGCTTCTAGATAGTTGAAGATCTCGTTCCCCCTCTTACTGTCGTGCACGACTATCGGTGGGGGTTTGCCTTGTTCTGTGAGTGGCATCACTTCTTTTGGTTTCGAGCTGGCGATTGGTACCTCTTCTTCAGTGGTTGCCTGATGATTGGCCATAGGTACTGGCGTGACTGGCTGCGTAGGTTTTTCTGTTGGTACCACTTTCTCCTGGGTCCTTTCATTTTTCCTTTCGGTTGGCACCATTTTTTCAATGGCTACCGTTTCCGTCTCCATGTGTTTGACTTTTTCTTGAGCCATTCCATTGTGCGGCGGTTCGGTTTTTTCTGCACTTTCTGCGTTTCCCTTCCTTCTTCAGGAAGTTTTTTCTTTTGTCCTGTTCGTTTTCCTTTTCCGTATCTTCCACTATCTCCATGCTTGTCCGTTCCTGTGTCATTTCATCTAATCTATTTTCCAACATCAGCATCAATTCCTGCATGGTTCTCAGGTATCTCTCGTACTACGTGTTCACCTCCCGTAACTGGCGTATCTCGTCTTTCTGCTCCTCGTTCTCTGGTCTGGTCTAAGAGATGTAGCTTGTTCCTAGACTCTGATTTGAACCCTTCATTCGACCCCTGTTCGTAAGTCAACAACAAAAATATCCATATTTTCACCTACATTATCTCAATTCAAATGGCATCGGTGTTGAAATTACTCATCTCAACTCACTTCTCAACAAAAATCGTAGAGAAATGTTCGGTTCAATAGAGAGGGACAATTTTTGTGTGGTATATACTAACCCAGTTTATTGAAAAACATAAAGAAATTTACGACTATATCACATTTTTCGTGTGCCAAAAACAGAAACAAACTACAAAATCCATCTTTGAATCGTAAAAATAGTTTAAACTTTATAGTTTGTGTTATGTGACCACCGTAAGTTAATAACCCTATATGTACTGCTATACTAATAATGAAATTTCCGTTCTTTTCAGCATCTGAAGCACCCAGAAATGTTACAGTTGACAATCTACCAAACGACGATGGTTCGCCGAACATTTCGAAGGTTCTAACATGGAATATGCCTTGTAAAACTAACGGGAGGATCCAGAGATTCGATATAGACTTGATTGGAATCTACACGCTTGACCAAACTATAAAGCATGCAGTGACAGCCAACTATTCGTTAATTCAAGATCAGGAAAATTTTGTTTATAATCTGAGAATGTTGATGGCCTCTACTAATTACACATTAAATATAAGAGCAGTAGGAGAAAATGGAGTTGAGGGAGATAGTTTTGAGATGTCATTCGTGACTAGAGATGCAAGTAAGGATATACAGGGTGTAACAAGGTACGTTATAATTTGAACCACATATTCTGGGGTCAAAAATCACTCGATTGGATATAACTTAACCTAATGCAAAAGTCACAGTTCTTGGAAAGTCCAAAATGTTTCCGTTTTTGGACAATCACTATCACCAACAACTAGCGGTCGCAAAGTATCCGTCTTCCGTAAACGACGATCAATGGAAAGTAATAATCGTCTGTTTGGTGTATTCCGATTGGTATAACTCTTTGCTAGTACTGCACTATTCCCTTGGCATTCACCTGTGATTACCAGAATTGCAGATAATCAACTGAAACCTTGTTTTAGCCTGATCAAACTTTCTCAAAATTAAATGCATATATGACATTTCTGCAAAAGTATAAACTTTTTTTACAGAAAAATTAATTTTTCTCAACTTTCTCAAAACGCACAGTAACCGAAAGCTTCAATAACCGGAACTGAAGAGGAAGATTAAAATTCCTCTTGAAGATCATCACTTGGTGATTTAAAAACGTGTTGAGGTGTTAAAAATAACGTTTTAGTGTTGTGACTAAACCTAGTAATATTCATTTCTACATCAAAGGTTCCAAACATTGCATCACAAGTATATCAAAAAATTTTGGAAAAAATTGATTTTTATTTTGTACTTTCCACAAGCTGTAAATTAATTTTTGTGCACATTTGCATTGAGGTGAGCTATATCCAATCGAGTTATTTATGACCCCAAAATATGTTGTTCAATTTATGACCTACCTTTTTGTTATATATTGTTGTATAATACGGTGTGGTTATTGAATAAGGACAAAATGATTTTTTTGAACAGAATATCTGGTTTTTCAACATCTGCATTATGAAATATTTTATTGAAGATAAGTTCAAGTTCAACACTTCGAAACTGTAGATTTTTTTTTACATTATTACAAAATTGGATTACATTCGAGTATGTGTGATAGTAAAATAACTCGTCTTCACAACTGCGTCGAGAACCTTGTGAACATAATAAACAGTTCGTTGGCCCGCAGATACTTCCCCAGAAGGTGGAAGCATGCGATCGTCATCATGCTCCCAAAACAAGGTCATAATCCGCTGTTCTCACAGAACTATCGCCCGATTAGTCTGCTTTCGTCGGCGGCTGAGCTGACTGAAAAAGTCGTTCTGCAAAGGCTCAACGAAGAAGTGGAGGACCGAAATGTTCTGCCTAACGAACAATTCGAATTCAGGAGAGACCACTCCACCGAGTTCAAGGCGCTGAAACTGGTCGAAAATACCATTCAAGAACTAAACCTCAACCGAAAAGTTCACGTTGTCTGTTTGGAGATCTCGAAGGACTTCGACCGTGTTTGGCACGAAGGCCTTCTACACAAACTAGAGGCGTTCAAGTGGAAGATTCGAGTGAACCCAGAAAAAACTCAGGCGATAACCATGGAAAGTACGATATCTTCTCCGGCTAGGAAAGTTAGGGTCTCTGGAAGGGAGATCAACTGGCAAGCGCGGACAAAGTACCTTGGCCTTCTAGTAGACCGCAGGCTCACCTGGAACCCGCACATTATATCAGTTAAAACAAGGATCAAGGGCCGGCTAGCTAGTCTGTATCCTCTGATCAACAGAAAATCTAAGATGAGTGTTAAAAATAAAATTACCATATAGAACACGATGTTCAAGCCTGTCATAATGTATGCTTAGGCGTCTGGGGACAAGCGACTCCGACAAATATCTCCATTCTAGAGAGACTGTAAAGCAAGTTAATAAGGATGATTGTGAATGCTCCTTGGTTCGTGCGGAATGATGCCATCTGCAGAGATTTGCAACTGCCTTCCATTCGGCAGTCCATTCAGTCGAGGATTCAGCGAATTTTTGATTGCGCAAAAACTCATGAAAATCCGTTAGTTAGGGAAGCTATGGATTATGCTGTAGACGACACCTCCAGTTATAGGAGGCCCTAAAACTTTGTCGAATGAGGCCCCTATGTCCTCCGTTAAAAGATGAACCATTTTTTCATCCATCTCACCCCAACCAGGTAGGGGTACTCTGTGAAGGGCGGCACTGATGTCTGAGGACATTCATGTCGACATTCCACTATCAGTCATGGTTTCAGTTATTTCAAATCAAATCTAGGCAGACAGTATTTAAATCAAATACTGGCACATTATCTTACCTAACCTAGTTATAACCAGATACAAATATTCAAAAAATCATGCGTTTTGAATTTCATTTCAAATTCTGCTACAAATAAAGGATGATACTTGTCACGTGGGAACATCATATGTTCCCAAACACTGCTGAGCTAATAAGGCAAAATAAGTGATGGAATTGGGCGAAACTTGATGAATATCCATAAATCATTCAAGTAACACTTTATTGTGAGATTTTAACAGGATAGTTTACAAAACTGCAACACGTGTTTCGCTATACAATAGCTTCCTCAAGCGTTTTAATGCTAAGTTCTAGTCCATGTCTTCTACCTAATAATAATTACAGAACTTTTTGAAAATTTAGACATCATGAAAAAAAATTTTACTAACTCAATAAATGAACATGTAATAAACTTGTTACCAATGTTCCTATTAGAAAATAGACAAAGAAGAAGGAGATAATTCATTTCTCTACGGACATTCAGTAAATTTTCATAATTTCGTCCTCTTTCCTTGAACTGTTTTCTAATGTGGAAATTGGTAATTATATAGTTTGTTACATAATCATTTAACGAGGTGAAATTTCCTATGATATTGTTTTACACAACTGGTGTTGGACCAGTCCAACTGATTGGGCTAACGTGTTGCGAAACGCGTCTTAAGTAAAATTCATTGTGAACATTTTATAATTTTCATCATGATTACCAAAGATAACTCGAGCTCTTTTTTTTCAGTACCAAGTGCTCCAAAGGTGTTCATCGCAACCCAAAGTTCTTCATATTTGTATATTCAGTGGGGTCCGTCTGATAACATTCTATATGGAATGATAACTCATTACGATCTTGCCGTGACACCTCTGGAACCTAAATATGGTAATTATCCAAGTGACTGTCCAACTCATAATCCTTTTTATCAGCAATTAGATGGAGCTACTACAAGTTATAACTACACGCAAGCACTGGGTTATTGGAACTACAACATTTCTGTTAGTGCGACTACTTCACAAGGAACTAGTCCGAATAGAACCGTGAGTGCTACTACCAATACTGCAGGTGAGATGAAACTTTTTATAAAGTCCTAGGGGCTTCAGTACAACACGTTTACACGGCATCTTGAAAGAGGATTTCTAACAACCGATGTTACTAAATCTCTTAATAATGCTTGTGCCATTTCTGTAGAACCAGTATATTGATGCTGAATCTTTCGGAAAGAGGATTGGCATTATTAAACCGGATTCATTGTGCCGTGGAAACACTTTAGGTGTTGTAATGATTAAGTTACATGAAAATTCTGTAATGCGTCAGAAAGGTAATTTTATTTTAAAATGATTTGTAATTAAACCTCACAGCTTGGTTGGCTCAATAAGGAAAAGACAAGTGGTGGATGAAACAAAAATGGAAAAGATTTAGGTTGATCAATCATTTTTCCATTCAGTAGAACCTATGCAAGAAATATGCCAAATTCAAGAACATCTAGTCAAATGTGCTGTTTTGGCAACTATGGTAGTTATGGTCTGGTTTTATAAAAGTAGAGATGTAGTTATTCTTGATCCATGTAAGATTTTGGGTGTTGGAACCTCAGTTGTTATAACAACGGATGTTAAAGGCTCGTGTAATCGTTGACATGAAATTTAACTTTTCGAATGCCCCAACCCATCTATTTAAGTTAAGGAGGGCAAGGTAGCAAAATATTCAATTTTAATACGGCCCAGTAATTGTTTCCCCCTAATTTTCTCTTTGGAAAAGAAACAAATTACTATTCGATAGTGCTTGTTCGATACTCCGTAAATTAGGGTTAATAGTACGGGAGAGGTTTATGCGCCCATGTCAAGACGGAAGTTGTTGAACTGATGAATCTATCAGTTTCCATACGAAAAATAAATAAATTTTATTCATACCAGACTTGCCGTACAACCCGAAACTTTGAATCTTTATTTGATACGTGTGGGATAATCAACCGAAGGTGGTCCTTTTCCTTCTACTGCTGGTGACAACAGTTTTTTTGGTTCGGACTGCATTGCCCTACACTCTACAGCTTGAACAGTGTTTTGTGTAGCGATGATGAAGCACCAATTACTAATGAAATTTCCTCAGACGTTTAAAACTAGTGGGTTAGAATGAGTCCGTGATAACTCTTGCCTGATGTAAGAGATAATTGAAAAAGGGCTCAATCCAATATTTGTAAGCGACCCTTTTCGTAGGATAAACGATAACTGGGCTTTATTAGATATCACCAACGGAGTCTCTGGAATACCAGAGGAGTATTTAGTCTTGCTGGAAGCTCCATGGATGTGGTACACCTTTCTTCACTTATGAAAATTGTGGACCACAAGTAAAGACAGATAGTTAGAATGTTTTAAAAGCAATAGTGATATTAGGAAAAGATCCCCGCAAGGAGTGAAAGAAAGACTGGTTGAAAAGTGAGTTAACAATTAGTCGAGGTGAATAACCACTTTATATGAACAATGAGGATAGTTCATGAAGCTTAGGTGTGCGCAAGGTGGAATGACTGGTGGGCACAACTTTGTTCTTCATTCCTAAGACCAGGTTGATCTTTCACTTCTAATATTGAAAGGGCTGAAAGTGAAGAAATCTTCCAAGCGGCCGGGTTTCGAATATCACGATGTGACCAGAGTAGATATTGTCATCCCTTCCTATAAGTTAAGTATTGAAAAATGGAACACTGTAGTTGCCATCCTCATTTTTGACGTTGAATTGTAAGTGTTGATAATAGTTATTCCATTTCGCGGAACACTAAAAATAATGTCAGCTAATTTTTTTTAAAAGAGGGAAAGAAACTTTCTCTATTTATAGTACAGTATCTATGATTTAGTCACAACATTCATATTTATACATCCATATTGTAACGTCAAATTTTAATTCCTGTTATTTCACTAATAGTACGAAGACCTTATTCTTGAGGTCACTTGAGTTTGCTATAACGAAAGCTTCCTGTACTAAACACATTTTTTTCAAACCCCAAACAGCTTGATAACAGTTTGAACGCTGTACCGATAATCTCACATATCTCTTGACGTCACACTATTTATCGAAAATATTGGAAAGTCGCGTATCTTATTAATGGTAAGTCCTATCGATTTGAAATTTTCTCCATTTTAGTCAGAATGCCATATTGAAATATATCAAAAAACGCAAAAATTCAATTTGGCCGAAAATTTGTTTCAGCTCCCGGCATACCCAGAAATCTGAACTTGTCGGATCCAGAAAACGATGACGGCTCTAAAAACGTTACAAAATTCATCAAATGGGACATGCCCTGTTCTCCGAATGACCAAGTCAGTGAATATTTCGTTCAACTAAATGGAACCTATACAGAGGACGAATCTCAGAATGATTTCAGAGAACATGTTTTCAAAGTAGATGCGAAACAAGAACATTTCAATGAAACTCTCGAAGGATTGAATCCTTCCACTACGTATGTGTTGAAGATCAACGCTAGGGGGAGCCATTCACAAGAAGGGATGTTCGAAAATTATACGTTCACAACGAGAGATGCAAGTAAGTTATTCAATGAACGAGTTTTGTCAACAAAAAAACTCATTCTTTATGCTTTTTTTCAAGCAAAACTTGACAATTAATGTAATTCAGTAACGAACGTGTGATGAAAAAAATTCAGAAATTCAGAGGATATTTCAGTTTTTATTCAGGGATTGTTATGATATTCAAATTGAAACTTCATCCACTTGAAGGCAGCAGCTTGCCCCCCTCCTAAGTGGACAAAGATACATCAGTTGAAAGGTCTCTGATTCCTCAATCATTTTTCAAAATTTGACTTGAATTATTTAAGTAACACTTTATTGTGAGATTTTCATTGGAAAGTTTACAAAACGTTAACATGTGTTTCGCTATACGATAGCTTCATGAGGGGTATTCATAGTGCCTAATTTCTACCTAATTAGTGCTTTATATGTTCTTCTACGTACTCAACGACTAATAATTTTTTCTGGGTTTAGGCAACAAGCAGAATACAAAAATAGAAAAATAACCGAATTTTTTTTGAACGCTTCATAAATTCCAGTTGTAACATGACATGAAACCAAATTTCATTTCAGAACGAATTTATTTTTTTCCAAGATAACCAACTCAGTATTTTTTGAATACTTTCGCTACTTTTAAAATCAATAATATCCGAACATTATTTTGTAATTATTCAAGATCTCCTACTACATATAATGGTTTTATTGATCCTATTTTGAATGTACTGCGATATTCATCTGTTTCTATCATTAAGTAAATAAATTGAATGAGTGCATGAGAGGTACTTCCACTCATTAATTCAGAACAAAATCTAACATACTATATAATTGTTTCAATATCTCGCAAGTTATACTATGAATACCAGTAGTTTTTTTGGTGTCAAGGAGAACGATGTTTATAATTTTATTCATTTCTGGAGAAAATTGAGAAACAAATTTTCCATATTTTTTTTTAACAGAAAGTTCAATTCCTCATTTTTTACGGTAATCTCCTACCACGTAGTATCGTGGTAGGAGATCAAAAAAAATACACCCTCTATACACACCACAGGGGTTACCTACGAAATTAAGGCCCTTTTGGCACTTCTTCTACAACCTATTCTGGTCATTGACAATCAAAACCAGCAGGGTTGCTCAAGAAGTTACGTTATTCCATTGTTTTCACTCTCTCAACCCTCAGAGTATATTAAGGATCTTTTGACATTTTTCTTCGACGAAGACGTCATTGGTGATATCCTCTACCAGAACTAACGAGGGTGTACAAGAACTTACGTCATTCCATTGTTCTCAGTGGTAACTTTAAGCCTTTTTGTCATC
>WOGO01004863.1:0-12910 GCA_015342085.1 Leptinotarsa defecta | reverse complement strand
CTCATTATGATATTTTTAATTTTTTTTTTTTTATTTTTTAATGTGAACTAACCTAATAATCTATAGATATGTATGTATATTTGGTTTCCCTTGAAAGGTACTTCAAAATGTTACTATATTCACATAGTTAATGTCGTGAGATATTTATGAATTTGTAATTTTCTTTTTTTTTGTATATTAGGCTTGCCTACTTAATAAATAAATAAATAAAAAATAATAAATAAATCTTATGTATTATTTATTATGTATTATATTCTGTCTTCAGTCAAAATATATGTTCAACATTTGTGATATGTTAGAATGTGAGAATGCTGAAATTATCATTATTGTATTATCATCATTTTCCTGTAATTTATATAAGATTTGTACATTATTAATTTTTCACTTTTTGTTCCGCATATTTAATAATTCACTTCATTAGCATTCATACACTTCACAATTTAATATTCAATATTTCATTCACTTGTTTTTTTTCCTCCTCAAAGGTAACATTATCAACCGTATTCGAATGAACGAACCACGTTCGAATAAATGAAATGTTTTCTTCTTCATTTTGTAATCCTTAATAGTGGTAACACTGAGTTGTCAACATTTCAGTATTCTCATTGGAGATTTATATAATTCACATTCGGCAAATGTAACATTCATTCTTTAGAGAAACTTCATCGAAGGTACATATGTTAATCACGAGAAAATGGCTTTCCAAAGAAGAATTAGTGAACTTGAAGTAGTAATGTTGAGGATACCGCTGTTTTTTGTCATCGACGAGATTTTGAAAATTGGACTGTCCACATCAGAATTCAAAAATTATTTTCATAATCTCATAACTCCCAGCATATTACACGAAGAACTACTGTATAAGATATTCCTCGTACAAGTATTGCGGTTGATGGTCATTGCACTAGGTCAGTATATTTTTTTATATATATATTCGTCAAGTTTTTTTCACAACTATTGAAACAATTCTCATTATATAAGTTAGAGAACACTCTATTTTTTATTATAATATGTCTTTGAAACGATGGGATCCAACCCCAGAAACAAAATTTCTTAAAGTTATCTGATGTACTTGAAAATTATTTGGTTCTATGAATTATTTCAAGGAATTAATAGATATGTATTTTCAGCGACTTAATAATCATATTTTGAATTGAGGATTATTATCACAAGTACTTTATTATCACAAGTACGACTGAAATTCATCAGTGAAATCAATGGTATTAAGTATTAGACCACATTGACGTTGAAAAAAATTATGAAGTTTTGTAACACAGAAACATATTGCAGAAACAGGTGCAATTCATTGCCACAAAAACCCAGGCATCAGTTTTATCAAAAAAGACAAATGTCTCCGAACCGGATATAATAACGTTATTAGGTCAGACAATTCCCATTTCTACTTAGATACTTTTGTTGGGGGTTGAAATGGACATCAATATGTCTAGGCACATTCATGCCGCTGGAATTGTAAAAGCCGCTTCACAAAAGCGTGGAACACTATTCCGAACCACAAAAATCTACACACCTCAGCAACTTTTGATGCTTTATAAAGCTCAGAACAGACCTTCCATGTATGGAGCTCCGCCCCTGAGCATACCCTGAAGGTGCTAGATTCCATCCAGAAAAGAGCCATCCGCCTGATTGGAGACGCAAACATAACTTTCAACCTTGATAGTCTGTAACATCGAAGAAAGGTTGGAGACTTGTCTCTATTCTATATATTCTTTCACGAAAGGTGTTCAAGTGACTTGGCACATTTGACTGTGGCTGCTCATTTTTTTGAGGTTCAACTCAGTACACCTCGCACTTCACTGTTTAAGAACTCTTTCATTTGAAGAAGTGCGCTCGAGTGGAATAAACTTCCTAAGAAGGTTTTAACAAATGGATAAATCTCCAGCGATTCAAATCTAATCTGAATCGCTATTTTCGCACGCTCTTAGAGCATCTTTGGGATTTTCCTGTAGTGTTAGTGTTTTGTTCAAAAAAAAATGCACGGCCAAAAAGAATGTATACAAAAACTGATTTTTTATCAGCTTATTGTATTATCTGCCTTCGCCTACAATGTATAAAAATTATGAGACCTGTTGAAACAGATAAAAAATAACATGAGTAGGTACATAGTATATTCAATATAAATACTAAAGTTGGATTTTAAAATTAATTTTGATATGCTATTTCTGTGATCTCCTCTAATATTACCATGTCTTACTGATATTACGAACTCATGTTTACAATATATTTCCTGAAATGTGAAAGATTTCTACGGTATTGGCTCTTCCTAAAATATCTAAATCCAAATACTGTCAACGATCTGCGCCCCATTATCTTACTATCTTCGTGTTCAAAAGTATTTGAAAAAATTATGAATTTTCAAATGAAATGTTATTTACATTCTTTTATTATTTCACCAATCAACCAGTCACAATTCCGTAAAGACCACAGCCGTACAACTGTTCTCTTGAAAATAACTGATGATTGGCCGCGGTGGTAGTGCGCCCGACTCACGAACGGAAGACCGTGGCTTCGATTCCTGTCTCGACCAGATATTTTTCTCGATAGAATTTATCTGGTTGAAGCTGGGATGATTCTGTAACCGTGTTAGGAACCACACGTTAATAGGTAAGACCTCGTTAGTCCTTAGCTCGCACAAGTTTCTCAACTTCTGAGAGTTGTGGTTCGTATGGGGCGACAGCTGATCAACGGAAAAACAGATTTTAAACAGATTTTTAAACAGATATTCTTGAAGCTGCTGGCAGAGGTAACACGACTAATTTAATACTTATAGACTATTTCAAGGCTTTTGATGCCATTAGTTGTTTTTATTTCATTCGCCATTTTAAACTTTATCGGGTTCTCTGACCCTATTACGAATTTGATAAAAAGCTATCTCAGAGATCGTTCACAATTTGTAGACACTTCGAAGGGAAAATCAAGCAGAGAATTCGTTAAGCTTGGAGTGCCTCAGGGATCGATATTTGGGCCCTTATTATTTTGCGTATTCACTTGTGATCTAGTTTTTGTTTTAAGACGTTGTAGTTCACATATGATGCGGATGACACAAAACTTCATCTATCATTTCACCCTAATAACGTTGCTACTGCCAATCTAAAATTAAATGAAGATCTAGCTCGTCTTATTTTAGCATCTGAAGCTCATGAATGGTATTAATAGCAGCTTGGTGGAAAGATGTCAAAAAATGTGTACAGAGAAGTTACATGAATTTGAAAACGCTGTATCCTCATCGTCATTTATTATCGACAAGGTTGAAAATAGCATTAACAAATGCTCTTGTGCTGAGTCATTTTGCATATTGTGATGTGTATGATTCATGTTTGGGTAAAATGACATTTGCGGAATTGAAAGAGTTCAAAAATCATATCTTAGGTAGGTATATGTATATGTTATCAGAAAATATGACAAAATTTCATATAAACTCGTTCATATTAACTATAAAAAATATACGTGTTTTACACTCGGCTACCCCTTCCGTAAAATATTAATAAACAAATGTCCATCATATTTGTATAACAAAATAAGTTTTGGTACTTCTTCAAATTTGAGCTTTAAAGGGTCACTTTCCCTCATCGAACCACTTTATATCGCCCATCGTTCAGTTATATAACATATATACAATTTGTATAATAATATTCCATATCAATATAAGTTAGTAAATTTTCCTTATTCAAATGCTGTTACAAAAAATATCTCATTGTTGGTCAGAAAGTCATTGATTTCATAGATTTCATACTTCTGTAAAATTTTCAGTATGAACAATCAACATGTTTTCTATCTCTTTCTTTTTTTCTTGAGACTAGAACTATAAGACTAGCCGTACCCAACCGGTACATGTTGTTTCTAGCCTCATTTGTAGTTTTATAAATATTAATAATCATTGTATTTAAATGTTATAAGAAACTACAAATATAAATAAATGTACATTCAAACTGATTACTTGCACTTGCGATATAATCGTAGAATACTCTACATAGTTTTTTTTTGTTTTTCTCTAAAATATCATTTCATTTCAGGTTGCCTAGCATTATTTGTATACAACCGTAGCATTCACCATCTGATAGCTGCTTGCACCTTAACCGTTATGTTAATCATAACCCAATGGACGGAATCGAATAGGGGAATTGGCGACAGAGGGTATCTTCTAAATAATACTGTTTCTCAGAATTTTGAAGAACCATTTGCGCCTAATGTATACATCGTAAATCTCAAGCGTACCTACTTTTTACAAGCAGTTATACTAGTAATTCTTATTAACATTTACTCCACACCAAAGAACCCAGTTATGAAAAAACTACTTCCGTTGACTTTTCTCATACCACTGGGATTAACTTTTTCAACGCCGGCATTTTTGCTGAATTGCGCTCCAATTTTGGTGGTTCTCTTACATTTATCACTGATGAAATGTCTTGTATACCTTGTTTCTGCAGTTTGGTATTTTGCATTGAATTTTCTTAATATTAGAATGTTAGACTATCAATTGTTATGGTTAAAAAGGTTGAAAATTTCTTATGTATTGAACACTTTCTGGAATGAAAGACCTGAAAATTCAGCGTACTTCACATTTCTTAAATATGTAATGGCCACAGGATGTGGATCCTTTATTGCTGTTCTGGGAATGGCTCACATAGTTGCCTGCATCTGCAAGTACATTGGAAAATGTGTACAGTGGATCTTAGTAAATGACACAGGTCATACCAGAAATATTAAGTTCATTGCATTTGTAAAATTCTTTTTTGTAGCCCTCCAGTATGGAATAATATTTTCCGAACCTGAGATGAGAATTGTGATATTGTTGAGAGATGTATGTTATCTCTATGCATCTCTCCATGGTTCCATATATCTGATGGTTCATCCTTCATTAATGAGTCATTCTGATAATCTCATGAAACACGTAGGCCCCTTATCGGTTAGGGGAATGGTTTTTGCATTGGATTTCATGTTCGTATATTTTATCTGGAGAACTCAAGAAATCGGTACATTCCTTTTAGATGTAACTGCGATCTGCTCCATCGCCATCATTAAATTTTGGGTGTCTTTAACATTATACACTCTTTTGATACTCAGTGAAAAGAGGCTATGTTTCTGGGAACACATTGAGGACTATATTTATTATGTAATAACTTTCGACAATATTTTTGAATTTTGCATAGGAATTTTCTGATTTTTCAATAGAGCTTTCATTCTCTTTTTCGAAATGTTCAGCGTAATTGGAATTGTTAGGCTATTTCACCATGTCTATATCAACTTATGGTTTAAATATCAAGAAATTCGCTCTGATTTCAGAAAACGTCAGACATTAGTCTATAAATTAAAAGGTTTGTCAGGAGCTTCTAGTCATCAGTTGCGAGAATTGGATGATGTCTGTGCCATTTGTTATCAGAAGATGCTGTCCGCCAAAGTAACTAAATGCGGGCACATTTTTCATGGAATTTGTCTGAGAAATTGGCTGGATCTTGAGAACCGTTGCCCACTTTGCAATACAACTGTTATATGATACCTATTGGTGACTTATACGAACATCATACTTAGACGAAACAGTCGTCTTGGGAACTGCGTCAAGATTTTATCATCGCTATGTACACCCCTGAGTAATGGTATGCATTATCACCTTCTTACTGACCCGCGTTGCAAAATATTTTGGGGTGATTCTTAATGGCGCGTGGGGTTAGAAGTGATGGAGTCATAAATATTTGAGAAAAATGTCCAATTCCATGATTCTCCAGTGAAATATGAATATGGTAATTTGTTGAGTAATTGTTTTTCAGTTAACACGTAGAAGTATTCATTACATTTCATTAACATTGCTTACAATTATTCTTTATGTAAAATATGATTATTCTATTATTCATTTTTGTACAAGTTGTAATGTCAGTAGAAATAAAAAGTTGTGAACATTTTTCAAGTGGAATTATTTCTAGTTTTCGGAAAAACTGAGAAGGAATTATATAAATTTTATAAACAAGAGATTTGTTTGTAATGAATAAACCCAAAAACTGTTTATGATATTTCAAAAATTCTTTATTGGCTATATTATCAGCGAGTATATAGTTTAAGCTGTATTTTATCTAGAAAATATCCTTATGAAAATTGTAATAATATAACCTAACTACCCAGATGATATTCACCCATAGAAGTCAAATATTTGTTATTCATCCCAACGAAAGTCGCTGGTTTTATATGTACTGAACTTTTCCAAACTTCTATGTAGCAGTTACTGAAAAGACAGTACTTTTAGGATAGATGAATTCTTGGTATTTGGAACTCAATTGATATATGTAGCGTGAGATAACTTCCAATGAGAAGAAGTAGGAAGTGTAAATTTTGCGCAGAATATTTTAGAAATAATTCTGAAAAAGTATCAATATTTGAATTGATTGAAAAGCTATAAGATTTCTTTTCTCAATCAACTAAATACCCAATGAGTAATTCAAACCTTGTTTTGGGCTGAAATGATAATTCTACCCAAGTCCACAGACATGTAGCAACAACACGCTTTCAAAAAATGTAATTAAATCGTTTCGAAATGAAAATATATTCTATTAATTCATAGGCGAAAGGGCAGTTTCAACGTGTACATCAGTATGTAGTTCGTGTCGGAAGTAAGAGGCGAGAATTGCAAATATAATACATTTCATGTAGCAAGAGGAACAGTTAGCCTATAAAATGTTCAAACAAAGTTTGAGAACGAGCAGTGCAATCCACCAACGTAAATCTTTTGAAAAGTTGTCAGTGACATGAGACTAAATAGAAAAGGCTGAATGTGAATCATTTTCAAGTTCCCGAAAAAGATGATCTAAGAACAGTTTTATATGACTTTAATGAAGGTGTTTTTTGACATTACTTGATTAATGATACAATACCAACAAGAGAGTGCCTACTTCACATACCATCCAAGGAACGTTAAAATGGAATTGTTCAGACTTAGCAAGCCTCGTAATAGTCTAATCAAAAAGTTCAAAAACATGAAAAAATATCACCATTCTTCAAAAGTTATTCAATTATTAACTAATTTTCCTATCATAGAACTTTCTCAGTTGTTGGAAATTATAAGTGAGGTGTCATCTCCGTACATAGTGAGGGACCCTGCACAAGGGAGCTAACGAATGTTGTTGATTTAAATAATGAATAGCAAAGGGCCAATTACTGACCCTTGTGGGACACCCAGGGCGTTTTTTTAGTACCCAGATGACTCGTTTTCAATTGAGACATACTGCCATCTATCAGAAAGGTATCCAGAGGTGTTTTCCTCATACCATAGTGGAAAAGTTTATCCAAAAGAATTGTGTGATTCATACAGTCAAGGAGCATTCGCCTGCCTCAATGTGATCCACTAATTTATGATAGTAGGAGTAGAGTGCTGTGATTGTCGATTTCTGATTTAGAAATCCATGTTGGATGTCTGCAACCATATAGTTTGTTTTGGTAGCTGAACCAACCAACCAACATTTCATATTGTCACAGATTTTATGAGAAGTTATGCATGAAATAAGGTTTTCATAGAAAAAAGTTTTAATAGAGAAATATGATCTCTAACAGAAAACACAAATTTTTAGGAAAATCGAGCAATCAATTGGATGGAACATATCCATTCAACATATTCTCATGAAAAAGTTCTTGATACTGAAGCGAAAATGCTGGCAGGGAAAATGGTGATTATCACAGTGAGAGTATTTATTTTAATTATTGAAAATGGCTACAGATAAAGCTTATTCCTAAATTGACAAGAAGAAATGTTCTGATAATAAATGATGCATCTTGAAGTAGAAATCGAAAAATGCTCTATACCAGAACAAAAATACGGTCTCCCAACCCGCGTTTCGCTAACTACGGAAGCATAATCAGGAGATTACTAAAACTAAAATCTATGGTATGTTAGTGTTTTTATATGTGTTTTACCAACCGTTATACCTGTTTTTATACCTAATAACCACCCAAATTTGTGTCACATTGTTTATGTATTTATATGTTGATGGCTCTCCCTCACATTTTCTAATATTTACCTGGTTTCTCTCTGGAGTTACTACGTATAAGATCAAAACCTTTCGAAATAGTATCGTTGTCATTCTATGACTAGCGATAAAAGTCGCAAGCAAAAAAATACAAAATCATTCATCCTACACTTTGTCGAATATATTGTTCCAACGTTTATTCATATCAAATAAAACGTAGCATTTGTAACAGTGCACGCCTATGTAATTCGAGATTTCAACAATTTGTGTTCTGAGAATTCATTCTACATTATTCTTGAAGTAGACTATAGTAAACATGTTGCTCAAATGGATTTAAATTTGAGATGACAATTCATTTGTTTGATGTGTTCAATCCTAGAAACGTAAAACAAACTGGTTTCAGAAACCCTTTTGATGAAGATATTAAGGATTATATATTTAATTTCTTAAAGGATATCACTTGCAAACTAAGATCTCTGAAAATTCATAATAATTAATTTCTCAGGTCAGGTAGGAAAACCGGTTTTCTCGGATTTTTGATAGGTATACAGCGTATTATAATTTTATACAAAGACCTCATAAATACTAGTTTATTAAATTATTTTTCAATGTACAAATTCAGGCAGGTTCATCTTGAATTATTTATCTTATTGGAAACGTAAGATCACAGGGGGGTTTGCAATACTCCAACCGCGAAACAGTTCAAAGATATATACAAGAAAATTAGGTGCTATTTTGAATTTGGAATAGTTTAATTGGATATTGTATACCTTCCCAACAAATATCTATAATGATTTGTTCATCTGCCATTTGACGAATAAATAAAACTGCAAATAATATTGAATATGATTTAGGCATGAATGATTCTAGTGAGTTCAAATTGACCGATTTTGCCTATTTGTCTGGAGTTGGCCAGCAAATTATTAACCAGCAAATTATTATTTGAACAGGATAAGTCAACAAAATTCCCTTGGTCCAGTGCTATCAGAGGAAATAATTTTTCGAACTGCTCAATTTTTCTGCAGTCATATCGATAAATACTACCTTTAAAAATTATTTTCTCACCCACTGGGTGATTCAGCCAACCAACGTTATATTTTTTCAAATAGAATGCCCAGTATAAGAATACGTCATTCGATTTCATATTTTTTTAGGTCTCTAAGGAATTTTCATTTACAAATTTCCATTGCGGCATTGCCAAGTTATTCTAGAGAAACCTATTTTGCAGACAATATTTTTTTAATTCACCACCCGCATGTCTACAGAAATTAAGTGGATTTTTTTAGGAATAGTTAGTCAACATCATCAAGATATGCGTAAAAATCCTAAGGACTATTTATACCGTTTTTTTTTTTTAATAAACATAGTTATCCATAACTGACATCAAGAAATGAATCTCGGAATTTGTCAATAACGCCATGTTTTGAAGTTTCTTTCACGTGTAGATAAAATCATTTTCATTATGAATTACACATTGGAAGATATGGTATAGATGGTCTATACTTTGGGGGAAAGTGACGGAAACTGCCTCCTTGCATCTAGGATTTACAAAAAGAAGTTCCCCGAAAGAAGCCAACCAGATAGAAGGGCATTTCAGGCTCTAAAAACACGATTTGAAAGAACTGGTAATGTCGATCAGAAGAAGTTCGAACGTGTCTGCCCTATAACATTTCAAATTGCTATTCACCTTGTTGAAAATCCTCATGTGAGTACCCGAGAACTGAGCAGGAAAATAGGATTTTCTCAAACCAGCGTGTCTCGAATGATACGAGCAAGCAAATTTTTTTCCTTACCACTTGCAATTGATGCAAGAGTTGAGAGGAAGAGATTTTGAAAAACGTGTAGAATTTTGCCGATGGGGTTTAGAAAAGGTCAATCAGGAAAATGATTTTTTCAATTTCGTGTTATTTTCTGACGAAGTGACTTTTTGTAAAAATGGAACTGTGAATCGGCACCTAACCTGACCTAAATGATTTTTTATGGGGATATATCAAACGAATCGTCAACCAAACTCCTTCAACATCTAGAGAATACATGAAACGAAGATTCACTACAGCTTTCTGGCAAATCCCAGAGGATATGCTGGAATGTGTGGAGAATTCGTTTAAAAAGGGACTGTTATGTACTGCTGAAAATGGTCGTCATTTTGACAATATTTTGGACTTCTCTATCCAATGAAAAATTCAGGCGTTATTATTCATATCGAAAAAATTTTGAGTAAGTGAACCTAAATAAAAAATACTGGGTGTTCCATTTGGAAGAGTTGAATTATGTCTGTTTGAAAATGAATGAAACTTGACCGGTTTTACTGAGCAACGTATATATTGTTTCCGAAAGTTGAGATTTTCGAAATTATCATAGTGATGTTGACTAACATCTAAAAAAAATCCACTTAATTGTTGTAGACATGCGAGTGGGGAATAAAAAAAATATTTTCTGCAAAATAGGTTTTTCTGGAATAACTTGGCAATGCCGCAATGGAAGTTCAAAAACGAAAACTCCTTGAGCCCTAAAAAATATGGAATCGAATAACTTATTCATATACTGGGTGTTCTATTCAAAAAAATATAACTTTGGTTGGCCACGCTCGGCTGCATGACCCAATATGCCAGAAAATAATTTTGAAAGATAGTATTTATCGATATGACTGCGAAAAAAATGAGCAGTTAGAAAAATTGTTTCTCTGATAGCAATGGACCGAGGGAATCTTGTTGACTCACCCTATATAGCGGGATTTGTAGTAAAGAGTCTTTCAAAACTTCACATAGTCATCAGTGCATTGATAACTTGTTTTCTGATGAAACCAACTCTAATTCAGATTCAGTTCAGGTTAACGATAAACGTAATTTGATTTATCCCTCTGAAGGTGTTGAGATTTGCAAATCATGAGTAAGAAAAGTCGAAATACTTGGAATACAAAAAGTGCAATACACTTGTGATCGTCTTATTCATAGCATCAAGAAGAGAACTGAATATCATTTAATAACATAAGCAAGTTTTCTACCAAAAACCAGTTTCCATAAAAATTTGGGAAAAAGTAAATTTTTGGTAGGGGTTGAACACCTCAATATTGGTCACAGGTGCCAGGAAAAACTCTTTTGGCTGTTCAACTTGATGAGCCTTTAGTAATTGATTATTCTCTTGTGGCAATTGGATAATTGTTGATTATACTCAACATATTTTCTTTCCTTCGTTCTGACAGAATTAAGATTTGTTCTTGTTTCGTCAATTCGTGATTCGTCACCTGCCCCAAAATTTCTTGTTTCGTCACCTGTACCGTTTTGACCTTTTCGCAGGTAATAATTTATTCCCCATTCGTCAACTGGGACTACTAGGGCCATAAAAGTCCGTAAACCTATTTTTTTTAATGCTTATTTACAATAATATTATATTAATCAATAATCTACACTAATATTATAAAGAGGAAAGATTTAATTTTTTGTTTGAAGAAGGCAAACTTTCCCAATTTCTAGACTTATTTAGAATCGAATTGTTTAAACCGTATTTAATTATTTTTAAAATAAAAATAAAGAATGCATAATAGAAGCCTCTTAATCACTAGCGCAGGTGCAAATATGAGGTGACGAAACAAGAACACCTTTAGCAGGTATATTTTGCAGTTGACGAAACAAGAATAAAATGGGTCATAACAGGTAAAATTTCCCTAGGTAGCGAAACACGAATTGACGAAACAAGAAACTACCCAGAATTAATGAGGCAAAAAGGCAGTAGTTGTGATGTACTGTTTGGAACCTTCGGTGTAGTAATGAATATTACTGGAGATTCCACCAAATTGTTATTTTTAACACCTCGACACGTGTTTCGATCACCAAGTGATCACTTGGTGATCATATTCAAAGAGGAGGAAGATTTAACTCTTCCTCTTTGAAGATGATCACTTGGTGATCGAAACACTTGTCGAGGTGTTAAAAATAACGATTTGGTGTTGGAAAAAAACTCCAGTATCACTTGGTGATCGAAACACTTGTCGAGGTGTTAAAAATAACGATTTGGTGTTGGGAAAAAACTCCAGTAATATTCAAAGTTGGTAGTGATTACTTTTGATGTCGGCAACTGTAAAAGTTGACACTTTTTGTGCCGCTGGCAGTAGAAGCGTAACCATGGTGACGATGATTTGAATTTGTCGGGAGATAATAGTCTACTTCATCATCCACTGTCAATTTTAGATATTCTTTCCATTTTTCTGGTATATTTAACAGATTGTATATTTAATCTGTCACTAGATACCAAATTTCTCGATATTTTTTTTAGTTTACTACTTTTAGTCTTCTATTTATTAGGTTGTACATTTATAACATCTGATACAGATTTTATTATTCTATGATGAGAATGTTTGGTGAAAGGAAACAGACTGTCTTTTCTATAGAAGACTTGGTAGATTTAAAGTAGTGATGTCGGGACACTGATGTTTGTCATTGACGAGATTTTGAAAATTATATTTGTAATATTATAATTCTCAGCATAACATACAGACCACTCCTGAATAAAATAATTATAGTAAACGAAAATCAGTTAATGATCATCGCACTATGTCAGTATGATCCTTCATCTCTTCGTCAGTTTCTCCCTCACAACTTTTCAAAACTCCTTATTTAATTATTCATATGCAATGACGTAGCAAGTGAATGTTAAAAAACGTAAATCATAGAAATTGTTTTTATATTTTGAAAGATTCGTTTCAATATTATTGATTGAAATAAGTCAATGAGTAAAAGATAAGGCTATTTTTAAGAATTCGTCATTTGCAACATCTGATTTATTTTTTTGCGTCCATGGTGATTTTGCATTGGTATTCCACAATGTATTTAGAATAATGTAATTTCAATATTTGAGAATGTTTCTTTCAAAATATTTGTTTTTTCATCTAACAAAGGGTATTTTCTTTCGTGGAAGTCGAGCACTCGAAAACACATTCATATCGGTTT